>PVKM010000616.1:0-100283 GCA_004027735.1 Carollia perspicillata
GAGAGCACTTATTTCTGAGGTACTTAGTTTGGGGCAATCACCAAAAAGCTACTTTTATTTTACAAAACTGTAGTATTTGATACAGCTCACTTTTTAACTCTTCTGGAAGCTGTTCCAGTAGTGCCATTATTTTTGGTCTCCTCATTTCTTTATGACCACAATTTTAAGGGTTTCTTTAAAGGTCTCAGAGTTCCATGGTCCCTTGTCCACCGACTCCTTTTCCTCCTGTGCTCTCCCTGAGCTGTTTTATCTGTGTCATAGTTTCAGCTACCGTGGATATGTCTCATAAACCCAGTCCGTATCTCTCCTCCAGCTTCAGACTTCAGTGTGAGACAAGCACCCTGTCAACATGTGCAACATTAAACCTGTTAATCCTCCTGCAGTATTTGGGCCCCGTCCGTCTCTCTAGTCTCATCTTGTGGTCTTGAATTTGATGCTGTAATAAGAATAGCTGTTGGTTGAGCACTTACTGTATGCCACAGGCATTGTGCACCTTATTTGCATTGTCTTATTTAATTTTGGGGTGAATATTGTTATCCCATTTTACTAATGAAATTCCGAGAAATTAAATAATATGTCCCAGGTCATTTAGCTTGGAAATAGCATGTCTGGGACTTGAACACAGATGTAATACCAGGTTTGTGGCTATATATGAGTGCCCACAATTCCCATTACTGTTACTTACTACTAGTACAAATATACTGTACATTTTATAATACCAGAGTTCTTTTCATATCAGCCTTTATAGTTTAGTATGTCATTAAAGATCAGAAATTAGAGGTCATTTTCAACTTCTGGAAAGGTCAGGTTATTTACTATTTGATGATACTGGTGTCTTAAGTAGAAGTACATCAGTTTCCCTTTAGATTCAATACATGGTTGTATTGACTTGTGATCATGTGTGAATCTAGCAAGCATGTTTTCCTTTTGTTTAAGGTTGCTGTACTGAAGTGTGGTCTTAACCCCTGGGGTTAGTAACTCAATACGCTGCCCCTTCTCACCTCCTTGATGTGGTGTCTTTTTAGGCAGTGTTCTCAGTCTGGAATCTCTTCCTCTTTTTTCTATTTTGACCTTCCCCTTGCTTAGCAAACTTCTCCACTTAAGAACTTAGCTGAGGCTTCATCTTGTATAAGAAGCTTCCGGGACCTTCTCTTATATCTCTAGGCTGGATAAAGTCCTGTCCTCTCGCTCTGTTTTCCTTTAGCATCTTGTATGTATAAGTGAGCATTTGAAATTGCTATTTGTCACAATCTTCTGATACTTGTTTACATTGTAGTTACTCTCACTAGAGGACAAGCGCTCTGGCATAGAAAACATACCTGAGGCATTTTTGTGTTCACAGTGCCTAATGCCTCATGTACTTTTCTTGAATTACTGTCTGACCAGATGACTAAATGTCAAGTTTTCTAGATACTATAAACCTAAGAACATCGTATATTATTTTTTCAGTCGAAGGGCTGATGCCAATAATCATGAGATTGAAATATACAGACAACTTTAATCTTCAAGTTGGTCATAGAGCACCGCTGCCAAATGTTTCCCATCAGTGATAATTTACAAAACTAAAATGAGATGTACCTTTTAACATGTGTTGGATTATAGATCTTTAGTATTTAAAGAGTTGCATGGAATTTTGAGCAGAAGAAAAATGTTAACCTTTGAAACACATTCTATTATTAATGTATAAATTTAATGTTTTATTAGGCATTGCAGGAATTCACACTGTGATTTTTATTTGTATGCTAATGTTATGTTTATTCATTAAGGCTTTAATTCCCTTAAATATTTAATTAAAGCCATGTTTTCAAGTATATGACTTAATGATCTAAACATTAACTACTTGCAGGGTTAGTCAAAGTAAAAATAGAAATCCAGAGAGGCTTATTTCTTGCTCGTCTCAGAATGATTATAATTTTCTTAAGTGATTTTCATGATTGAAGGTTTTTTCAAAATTTGAATCTAATATCCTATTAAAAAATGGAAAAATTTTAAGGTAAAAGCTAAAGTCCTTGGTAGCTAACTTCAAGAGCCATGTGTAATAGTAATACTTTGGGAGTTTTTTTTTAACTGAAATATTGACAAGAATGGGGGTTGGGGGGAACATAAGACATTATCCTTGTAAGACAGCGAGGGGCTGTTTTCCTTGAAAATGCATATGTAAGGTTTTTTGTCTGGTAAGGAATAGAGAAAGGTTTTATGATGTTGGTAGGAACTGCTGACCCAGTGCAGCATATTCGCAGTGTGGTTTTCCTTGACTTCTAGAACAGGCACAGTTGCCTATTATCTCTTCCTGCAGCTGCCTGTGCTTTCCCTTTACACCAGTCATCTCACATAGTTTCCTCTCCAATTCTCATTTTCTTGCTAGGCTCTAAGCAGAGGAGTCCAACCTGTGGCCCATGGGCTGCAGGTGTCCCAGGATGGCTATGAATGCAGCCCAACACAAAATCATAAGTTTACTTAAAACATTATGAGTTTTTTTTATGATCATGTGTCATAATGTCTTTAATGTGTAGCCCAAGACAACTCTTCTTCTAGTGTGGCCCCTGCAAGGTTTGTGAGGACAAGGGATTGTGGATGTTTGTTTGCTACTATATAATAGGTGCTTAATCAATATTTATAGAATAAATAGTGCAAACAATCAGAAAATGGTGATTTGTTTCCAAAAGTAATTAATTGTTTTGGTTCATGGTGATGTTAGAAGCACTGTAGATCTTGAACTGGATTATAAATTATGAAAGAGCAGTTGAATTAGCTTTCATGTAATTTTAGTTTAATTCATTGTATATCTAGTGTCTTGATTTTTCTAAAATATTATTTAAGATACTACAATATTTATCCTTTTTGTATAGTCATGTACTATATTTTGTTTAGGAAATTATTTTGTGCTTAAATCTTATTGCTTGACATTTGGAGGTTATGAGTCCTTCAAACAAAACAATAAATTATACTCCAAAGAAGTAAACTCAGTTTTCAAAGTTGATAATGCAGGTAAAGTTCCCCACATGAATGGAGGTACCTACATACTACCTCAGCTCCTTAAATTCATAGTTGGCTGTTGATCTCTTGGGTGTTCTCACTGACCTCACCACTGACTGACTGGGGATGAGGTATGCGGATGCTGCTAATTGTAATTTACTTTATTCCTCACGGACTCAAGCATAGACATCCTTCCATTTGCCATTGTAGGTAGGGATGGTTGAAACATTTAGAAAAGAAGCAGCCTTCTGAATAACAAAGGGAATTAACATGGAGAGTAAATTAATTTCACTCACAGAAGCCAAAGTCCTCACCATGGCCTGCAAGGACCTACATGATCTTGTCTTACATGTTTCTGATCCCTTGTCTTTCCCCGTCCCTTTCTTACTGGGTTTTACCGCATTGGCTTCCTCGATGATACTGCAACATTGCAGCATACCCATACCTTAGTGCCTTTGCTCCGGGTGTTCTGTTGCCCCAGATGTTGGTGTGACTAACTCCCTCCTTCAAGGTCTTCCTCAGACTTTACCTCTCAATCAGGCATACCCTGATCACCCTACATAAAACTGCAACCCACCTCTCATCCCCACTACTGCTCCCCTTTACACCGCTTTCTTCTTTTCCCTATAGTACTTAATCACCTTCTAACATACTATGTAACTTATTAATTTACTTATTTCTTATATTTATAGTTATTGCTTTCTGCCACTAAAATGTAAATTTACCAAGGGAAGAGTTTGTTTTCCATTTTTTTAATTATTTTAATAAACCAGTGTATCTCAAATACCTAAAATACTAGTATCCAGTGCACAGAAGATGGTCAGTAATTATTTGTTTAACAAATGACCAGTTTGATTTTTGTAAGATTTTGTGAGTTTGTTCTTCTTCATCTTGCAACCCATAGCTGGACTGCCTCTATAGGGAACTGATCTGCCTGGCAATGGCGATTGTAGCTCAGCCCTATTGAAAAGCCCAGTAGGCATGTTGTGGCTCGCAAGAGCCAAACCCACGGATCGGTTCTCCTGTGGGAAATCAGACCTGCATTATACCTAGGCTGCTTTGAGACTTGCTCTTGCTAAAACTCCCTCACCCTGAGTTCAGGCAACAAATGCTTATTGCATATCTTTGAAGTAACTCCCTGAGGTCTGTGCTAATTCTCCCAAGGACTGAAGCATAACCAGACCAATTATTCTTATCGTTCCCTTGCATTTGCAACCTTTTTCCTTGTTAATCTGTAAGAAGTAATCAGTAGCTTCCTTTCCATTGCTATCTGTAAAAAATAATTACCTAAAGCAAACCTAAGTATAATGAATGAAAACCTCCTTTGATGTATGCTATTAGAAAGCCAATAAAAGCTTCTTGAGGCAAGGGTCAGTGAGCTCTCCCCTTGAGAGAATGGCCTTGCCATCCCTTTTCCTCCACAGGACTCGGTACTCTGTGTGAATTTTTCTCATCTCATCCATAATGCCACAGACAATGCTGGCCGGATGGTTCTTTATGACCTACTCATTGTCTTATGTCTCCTGTTTCTGGGTTTATGTTTATTCAGTTATAAAATTGAACTAGACTGTATTTTTTTTTTACTGTGAAGTTTAGCTGTATTATCAGAAGCATATTAAGCTTTAAAATTATAGTCTTCTTTCAAAATATCTTAGCATTAATGATCATGTTATTATACTATATTTAAGATATACACTTTATAAGGTGTTACACATACCTAAAAACAGAATTGAGCACATAAGTAGTACTAGAATATAACAATAATTCTTTTCTTACATAATTTCACAAGAAACAGATTTTTAATAATCTTTAGAATTCAATAAACTAGAAGATTTACTTTTATTTATTGTTGTTCATTTACAGTTGTTCCGCGTTTTTCCCCATTGCTCTCACCTACCCTGTCCCCCCTACTCTCACAGTCAGTCACCTCTTGTCCATGCCCATGAGTCCTCCATTGGTGTTCCTTTGCTTGCCTATTCCTCTTCTTTGGCACATTATACGCCTCTCCCCTCCCCTCTGGTCACTGTCAGTTCTTTATTTCCAGGTCTCTGGTTCTATTTTGTTCATTTGTTTGTTTTGTTGATTAGGTTCCACTTACAAGTGAGATCATATGGTATTTGTCTTTCTCCGCCTGGCCTATTTCACTTAGCATAATGCTTTCCAGTTCCATCCATGCTGTCGTGAAGGGCAGGTGTAGGGGACCGGTTTGTTTTAGTCTGGTAAATGTGACTCAGCTCTGTATGGAAAATCTATAGAAGCGAAGTGGTGGGCGGGAGCCAGACTTTCAAACCGAGTTTTTCATGGGAATCAGGCCTAGAAAATTCATACAGACTGCTATGGCTTGCTCTTGCTAAAACTCCATCACCCTGGTCTAAAACAACAAATGTGGATTGTCTATCTTCAAGGTAATATCCAAAGCTTGTATAAACTTTCCCAAGGACAGCTAATCAGCTCATCACCATTCCCCTCTGCATGTTATTTCATTTCCTTGATTATTACCTAAAATGTAGACAATAATATTCTATGTAATAGATAATAAATCTTTGATGTAAGACCCGAGAAAAACAGTAAAAGCTTGTCTAGGCAAGGGTTGGAGTACTCTCCCCTTGAGAGAGTGGCTGTGCCGTTCCCTTTTTCTCCACAGGATTGCTGTCGCCTGTGTATTTACTCTCGTGGTCAGCCACAACAGGCGGACTCTGCTGGCTGGAGTCCGCCACAGGTAGGAGTTCCTTTCCTTCTTTCTTTCTGCTGCATAGAATTCCATTGCGTAAATGTACCACAGTTTTTTGATTCACTCATTTACTATACCAGGGTTCCCTTTTCTCCACAACCTTGCCAACACTTGTGATTTGTTGATTTATTAATGATGTCCATTCTGACTGGTATGAAGTGGTATCTCATTGTGGTTTTAATTTGCATCTCTCTAATGGCTAGTGATATTGAACATTTTTTCATGTGTCTATGGGCCTACATGTCCTATTTGGAGAAGTGTCGGTTCAGGTCCTTTGCCCATTTTTTCATTGGGTTGTTTGTCTTCCTGGTGCGGAGTCATATGAGTTCTTTATATACTTTGGAGATCAAACCTTTGTCTGAGGTATCATTGGCAAATATGTTTTCCCATATAGTTAGTTCCCTTTGCATTTTGTTGACATTTTCTATAGCCATGCAGAAGCTTTTTAGTTTGATGTCATCCCTTTTGTTTATTCTTTCCTTTATATTTCTTGCCCTAGAGGGAGTACTGGTGAAAATATTGCTACATGGGATATCTGAAATTTTCCTGACTATGTTTTCCTCTAGGACTTTTAATGGTGTCATGACTTCTATTTAAGTCTTTTATCCGTCTTGATAAAAGGACTCATTTTGCTGTATGGTGTAAGTTGGTGGTCTAGTTCTATTTTTTTGCGTGTACTTGTCCAGATCTCCCAACACCATTTATTGAAGAGGCTATTTTTACTCCATTTTATGTTCCTGCCCCCTTTGTCAAATATTAACTGACCGTATTGACATAGGTTTATTTTAGGGCTCTCTATTCTGTTCACTTGGTCTATGTACCTGTTCTTATGCCAGTACCAGCCTGTTTTGATGACATTGGCTTTGTAATTTAGTTTGACATCAGGTGTTGTGATCTGTCCTACTTTATTCTTCCTTCTCAAGATTGCTGAGGTTTTTCAGGGTCATTTACAGTTCCACATCAATTTTTGAAATGTTTGTTCTATATCTGTGAAATATGTTATTCGTATATTGATAGGGATTGTATTGAATCTATAAATTGCTTTGGATGGTATGGACATTTTGATGATGTTAATTCTTCCAATCCATGAACATGGTATATGCTTCCATTTATTTGTGTCTTCCTTAATTTCTTTTTTCGCTGTTGTGTAGTTTTCTGAGTATAGGTCTTTTACCTCCTTGGTTAAATTTATTCCTAGGTATTTTATTTTTCTTGTTACTGTAGTACATGTGATTTTTTCTCTAATTTCTGTTTCCGACATTGCAGAGTTGGTGTATAAAAATGCCTTTGATTTCTGAATATTGACTTTGTATCCTACTATTTTGCCAAATTCCTTTATTATATCAGGTAGCTTTTTGGTGGAGTCTATAGGGTTTTCCATGTACACTATCATGTCATCTGCAAACAGACAGCTTTCCTTCCTCTTTTCCAATTTGGATGCCTTTTATTTATTTTGTTTGTTTGTTTGTTTGTTTTTTACTTATAGCTGTGGCTATAACTTCTAATACTATGTTGAATAGGAGTAGTGAAAGTGGATACCCTTATCTTGTGCCTGGTCTTAGGGGGAAATGAAAATTTATTCTTCAATCATTGTACATAACACATTTGTTAAAATCCACCTCCCTCTTTCAATTTTTTCTTTCCCTTATCCTTTCAATTATCTGTTATACAATTTCCCTTTTTTTGCTTAGAGAACAAAAGGATGACACTTTAAAGGTATTCTTAATGAATTTTGCTTTTTAGATATATGCGTATTCATCATTTTACCTCTAGTATCTAGCAGACAGTCTTGTACAGTACCTGCTCCTAAATGTTACTTGAATGAATGTATGTATTTGCTTTTATTTTCCCCCCAATATTTGAATTAACTGAGTAATTTAAATTTTTTTTTTTATTTTAAGAAAGGTGACCCTTGTGATGGTGGGACTTGATAATGCTGGTAAAACAGCAACAGCAAAGGGAATCCAAGGAGGTAAGCTGAAAATATTTATTATTAAATTATTCTGAATTATGGATTTATTTAAATTGCTTTGTTACATATGCATTGAGTAAAGCTAGTGTGCACTCCATTAATTTTTTTCTCATTATACTGTGGCTAATGGTGAATAGACTCTGGCTTCATAATACCAGCTCGTTATCATATGTCAAATTTGAATAAATGCAAAGAGGCTTTTTGAGTTTTTTATCAGCTAATAGGAATCACATCTATCTTCTAGCCCTTAGAAAGGGAAAAGTAAAAAAAAGCTACATGCCTCTGTTTATAAGGACACCCATCTCCTACTTCCATTTTCTTGTTCAGAATTTAGTGTCAAGGCTACACCTAAATAAAAGGGAAGTAGAAATATAGTTAGCCAGCACAGCTGTCTGCATCTTTTGATTTTTTTGATATGTAATTTTTAGAGTTATATTAAAGATAGGGCCTGTGTTATTAAAGGGTTTCATGTCAATTATATTTCAATTCATTGGATATATTTCTTGAGTGCTAATTTAATTCTTTGTACTACAGTATAGAAATAAATGTGCTAGAGAGTTTTTTTTTGTACCCAGGGGAGGTAGGACCATCCAGGCACCTTAAGGGTATGAATTGGGAAGGAAACCTAACTTACATTTGTTTCTAAAAATGGATGTTTCAAGAAGATATCATGCATACAGATGGGAGGAGGCTTTTATTTATGGAAGTTTATGAAAGAACAATTTGCAAAACTTTCTGTTGGAGAAAAACATTTTGTCACCCTAAATTTTACTGTGTAACATTAGGTGTAAATAACATATTATTGCCTGTGGTACCTTCTAATGCCTTTTTGGTACCTTCAGGCTATATATATCCTCCTAGAGCACTCATTGTCATATAAACCCGGGTTGGCAAACTTCTGTAAAGAGCCAGATAGTAAATATTTTAGACTTTGAGGACCATATGGTCTCTTTCCCAACTATACAACTCTGACATAGTAGTATGAAAACATCCATAACAGTATATAAACAAATGAGCACGGCCATGTTCCAATAAAACTTTATTTGGTGTGTTACAAAATTTAAAACACATTAGCCTGAGAGCAACATAAAAACAGGTGGTAAGTCAGATATGGCTTATAGGCCATGACTGCTTTATCCAAACATCTTCCCTTCTTCAATTCCTTCAAAGCCTTACTTGAGTTCAAGGGTGCAGACCCTAAGAATCTGCTAATCAGATCATGTGATTTGTTTTGCATACTTAGAATATCCTCTGTCCCTTAGGTTCTTTCTCTTTTGATTTCCACCTCCATATGTCCATCAGTTTCTTTGAGATTAGAAAATGCTCAAGGTGTCAAATGAACAAATAGTCAAAACTGCCTTCACCTTTGAGCTTCTTTCTGGCTCTGTTTTTTGTTCTTCATCTCATATTTACTATTTAGCCAACTCCAGTGACTGATTTCTTACAGTTTTTTTTCTTTTTTAAAGATTCTAGTTACATAGAACTCCTTGAACTTTCCTAAATTGAGCCTTTTCATGCCTTTGTATTTTCGTTTTTTCTGTTTCCACTTGTGTTACTAAAGAAAATATTTCTGCTTATCTTTAAAGACAGAATATCTACTTTATCTCTGAAGATGTGTTGTTGTAATATAGTCTCCTTCTTAATGAAATCTTTTCTGATCTTCTGTTACCCTCACCCATTACCATCAATAGAATCAACTCCTTCCTGTTTTGACCTACTCTTATCTAGTCCTGCTTGGTTGACTACTTAATTGCCCATTTGGTCATGTATCTCTCAACCTCTCCGAACTGTACTTTCTCAAAGGATAGTTTTATTCATTTTGGTGTCCCAGCTCAGGCCGTGCCTTAAGTGTAGCAGTCAGTATTCTTAAAACATTTTACTCATGGCTTCTATTCTTCAGGTTATTTCTGGATCTTCTCTGTTTGTTTTGATATTTGCTTGTTTCTTTTGAGATATATCTCCTTCCTCTTAACTGTATTGCCATTGACTAAATCCAGACCAGCACTGTCTCTCAATCTATAATCTATATTGTTACAATGGCTTCTTAATCTAAGAGTGCTTTCCCTATCTTGGAGCTTAACTTTCAGTCTTTCTTCATATCTGTCAAAATGATTGTATTAATTACAGATTTTGGTTGTTGTTACAGAAGTAGAATAACAGCAGTTTAACAAAATAGAAGTTTATATTGTACTAATTGGATATAGGTTTGGATGTTGTAACAGAGAAGTAAAATAACAGCAGTTTAACAAAATAAATGTTTATTTTTCTCATAGCAATGCAGGAAAACTAGTCTAGGGTGGCATAGCATCTCCATGGTGTTAGGGACTCAAGTTTCTTCTCCTATTTGCTTTGCCATTCCAAGTGTTCTCCCTTGCCTACCAGTGAGTGCAACATGGCTCAGACTATAGTGCATTTCAAATGGAAGGAAGAGATAAAGGGCAAGGAGAAGCCATCCTTTCCTTTACTGTGTGACCAGAAGCCAGCACCTGGCATTCAGCTCACCTGACGTTTACTAGAATCAGTGGTGTTCTGGATCTGGCTCCTACTTGTGCTTATTGTCTTATGTCAGTCAGCAAGAGCTAAATATGCACATCTCTTTTCCAACTCTGTCTTCAGGTACTTCATGTTAGTAGTTTGAAATCCGCCATAGTGGGAGTATTTATACCATGGAAATTGGCAAACACTGCACGTCATAGTTGCCCTGACCTGATTAGACATTTAACGATATACCACTAGCACACTACCTAGAACCTGATCTCACAGCCACACCTAACTTCCATAGAGACTTAGGGAATGTAGTCTTTATCCTATTTAGCCCTGTGCTCAGCTAAAATAACCTAGGATTCTCTGACTATCCAATGCTATTTCCTAAAAGTCCTAAAGAACTATTGATATTTTAAGTGGGAAAATTCTTTGTGTAAATTGGTCCCTAGCATTGTTGGGAATTAACACATCTTCATTATATTGTAGTAAAATGGTTTATATTGGGTTGGCCAAAAAGTTTCTTTGTTTCCGTAAGATAGTTCTAGTAGTGCTTAGTCGTCTTTAACTTCATTCTAAATAATTTTGTTAGATTATATTGTGGCAGCTGTCATATCAGTGTGCATTTAAAAAAAAAACATCAAAATTGGTGTATTTTTATGTAGCCATTTTAATATTGAAGATGGAAGAAAATGCACAATATTTTCAGCATATTATGTTTTATTATTTCAAGAAAGGTAAAAACACAGCTGAAATGCAAAAAAAGATTTGTGCAGTGTTTGGGGAAGGTGTTGTGACAGATCAAATGTGTCAAAAGCTGTTTGCAAAGTTTCATGGTGGAGATTTTTCACTGAAAGATACTTGACAGTTGGGTAGACCAGTTGAAGTTGATAGAGATGAAATCGAGACATTACTTGAGAACAGTCAGCATTATACCATGTGTGAGATAGCTGACATACTCAAAAATATCCAGATCAATAAAGTTATTGGTGAAAATGAAAAATGCATCTTTTATTTTGTAGAAGAAAACATATCGACTTTTTTCCAACCCAATAGATGTTTCCTGTTTTTTTCTCTTATGAATAGCTCTTTAAGATCAGAAGATAGATCTTATTATTATTAATCTTTGTATATCTAAGACCTTACACAATGAATAGCATATAACAGATATTCAATAAATAGCTATTCATTATATATTGGACTTTCTAATTATTGCCTTAATACATGTACTTTACTGAAATCCTTAGGGTTGGGCACCATAGTCTTTGTACCTCTGTTGGTTTTTTTTTTGTTTTTTGTTTTTTTTTTAATTTATTTTTAGAGAGAGGGGAAGGGAAGGAGAAAGAGTGGGAGAGAAACATCAATATGTGGTTGCCTCTCATGTGTCCCCTACTGGGGACCTGGCCTGCAACCCAGGCATATGCCCTGACTGGGAATAGAACTGGCGACCCTTTGCTTCACGGATCCATGCTCAATCCACTGAGCTACACCAGCCAGGGCTACCTCTGTTTCTTGAGTGGTGCCTGACCTACGTAGATGGTCTCTCAATAAATGATCACAAGCATGGATGGATGGGTAAATATATAGAAGGAAAAAAGAAGAAGGGATGCAAGGACAGCAGCTTTAGGTATCTTTGCAGTCTGGTGTTGTGAAATTGAGCCACTATATGCTTTATGCTGAGTGCTAAGATTACAAGGACAGGTCCCAGCTCTTGGGAAGGTGTAGGCTATTGTGAAGACCAGCAAGAAGACAGAATTTGTGATAAGGGGGTATAAGTGATACCAGACTTAAGAAGGACTCATCAGAGATGGATTTAGGGGAAGATTGTAACCTGAATATCTGTGTTGTGTATTGAAACACAGAATCACAGGTAGGAATCAGAGGAAAGAATAAGAGAAGTGGGGTAGGGTGTTTCATGTATCCAAAGAAACAAGCTTTTAAAGTCCTGAAGACTTGAATTTGACTTCTGGCTCTGCCTACCATGTAACTTTGAAGAAAATTGCTTAATCCTAATTGGTTTCCTGGGAATATTGCCATCATTTTATCTGTGTTCACATTGCTTCACTGCCTAGAATGGTCTTCTCCCTTTGTTATAATTTTGTAGCTTTTAAGAGTTCACTGCCATTTCATTTCCTTTCTGAAGCCTTTCTAGACCATAATTCATCCCTCCCTCCTCTTTGCCCTTTTCCTCTTGCATGCCCTCTGTCTTTGTTTGGGCTGCTATAACAGAATGCCACAGACTGGGTGGCTTAAACAACAGTTATTTCTCGTGGTTTTAGACACTGGACATCTGCAGTCATGGTGCCAACATGGTCATTCTCAGTGATTCCCACTTCCTGGTTTACTAACATCCATCTTCTCACTATGTCCTCAGGGGGAGGAAAGAGAGAGAGGAAACAAGCTTTTTTGGGTCTCTTATAAGCACATTGTAAGGGTTTCACCCTCAGGACTTCACCTAAATCTAATTACATACCTCCTGAAGGCCCCACCTTCAATACCATCACATTGGGAGACAGGTCTGACATAAGAGTTTTGTGGGGGCATAGACATGCAGTCCATAACCCCTTCATGCTATCCTCTCCAGACTTTGTCCAGAATTCATTGATTCTTACACAGTTCCCCTTGATATCCTGTCTGTCTGTACTGCATTGTGTATAGGATAGCAACCCTGTCTTACTTATCTGTACATCCTAATGCCTAACAAATCCTGGTGCTGAGTAGGTGTTCAGTACATTTTAGTTCCCTTATCCCCAGCGTATTTATTTTCACCGATAATGTCCTGAGGATATCTCTTAATCATACTCAAAGACAGCTGCCTATTTTAACTGTAGAAATCAGTTCTGGCCTGGACTAGATTCACATTTTTAAATGTCTGATATAATCCTATTTTTTTAACATCATGCTGCTTATACTGCTTTCAGAACTTGTCTGTTTCTCCTAGATAAGGAAGTCTTACAAAAATGTGACCTGTTCTGTTTTGCTCACTGACAAAATAGAACAGAGGGACAGTGACCAGAGGGGAGAGAGAAGGGGGATTATGGGAGACAGAAGGGTCAAGCCAGGGAACACAAATAGAAGACTTATGGGCACGGACAATGCAGGGGGATTGAGTGTGGAAGTGTGGGGAATGGGGAAGGGGAGAGCAATGAAGAAAAAGGAAGTACAACTGTAACTGAACAATAAATAAAGTTTTCAAAAATGTGACTTGTAATGTCTTTGTTAACTTTCTTGGAAGATGTGTAACACTCCCTAAAGTGGTTGGTGAAAGGGAGTGGTACATCGCAGGTCTATTTCTCAGTCACACCTAAGCCTAGCAGCGAAAGCCTTTTAAATTTGTCTTTGTGATAGCACATTTTGAATGTGGGATAAAACCCTCTAAACCAGTGTTACTCATTAAAGCTTTTTGCAATGATGGAAACATTCTATATTGGTTT
Source organism: Carollia perspicillata (assembly GCA_004027735.1). Taxonomy (NCBI): domain Eukaryota; kingdom Metazoa; phylum Chordata; class Mammalia; order Chiroptera; family Phyllostomidae; genus Carollia; species Carollia perspicillata. Next base: position 13,595 of record PVKM010000616.1, read on the forward strand.
TGTCCAGTAGGGGGGGCAACTAGCCACATACGGCTTTTTAGTACTTAAAATGTAGTTAATACAGCTGAAGAACTGAATTTTTATTTAATTTTGATTGATTTTAATTTAAAACATCTCATGTAGTTTGTGGCTGTGCAGCTGTAAACAAAGTCCAGTGGAGTAATAGTTGTGGAATCCAGTGGTAGAGAGAGAATAGAAGAGACAGACATGAAGTTTAAACTTTTCTCCGTAACCATTGAGACACCAAATTTGATTACTCTTTCATAATCTCTCTGGCTATCACTCATGTTTCCATTATAAACTAAACTTTTTTTAGTTATAAACTTTTACAAAGATGAATCTTAATAAAGCACAGCTTTAGTCACCTTAATTATATCATTGGTCTGCTGAAATACCTTCTGTGGTTCACAGTTCTCTTATCTTTAGAACTCTCTTCAGTCTGCATTCAAGGTCTTAAGGGCTTGACCCAATCAAAGTGTTCAGTTTGTTTGTACTTCTTTCCTTTGCTGTTTCTGTTACTTAGATGACTTTTCTGTCTAAATCATACCTAATTTTAAGGCCTAAGTACCAGCTTCTAGTTCAAGTCTTTCTTGAACCTTAGTGATCTTTTTAATCTCTTATTGTCTTTACCATTCCTTGGCATTTATAAGCATATATTATACATCCTGTACCTTCTCTGTGTTGTCATATACAGAAGTAAAAAAAAAATTATTGTAAATTATGAATTTACAAGGGCATCCAAAACACGTTCCTGTAGAAATAATGAAATCTACTCTTTATATTTCTAAGCTGCCCTCACGAGGCTTTTTATTCCAATTATAGCTTGAATTCAATTAATTAAAAAAAAATGCCCCTACTCTTCATAGCTTCTTCCATTCTTTGCTTCTTTTAAACTGTCCTCTAAATGTTCAGATTTACTGTATAATTCCACAGCGCTTGTTATGGTTTCTGGGGGTGCCTGTGGTGTTGAATGGTTAGAAATTTTATTTTTTGGAACTTGGACAGTAAATAGTTTTAAAGGCAAAAGTTCATTTATTAATTTAGAGATACTTATTAAGTACCTGTTATATGGTAGACATTATATTAATAAAAGCAAACAAACAAACACAGAAAAAGAAATACCTATCTGTGTGGAGTATACATTCTAATTGGGTATTTTTATAGTATCCACTCTTCTCCCAAACCAGTAATGCTTATTCTGTAAGGAAATAATAAACATTCCATTCCATTCTACTAAAGTATAATACTTTATATGTCATTTAAGTTGTGAAGTTAAATTGTTATTAATTTAAAGTCTAAATATTTTTTTTAATATCATTTGAAACAGAGTATCCTGAAGACGTAGCTCCTACTGTTGGATTTTCCAAAATTGACCTTAGACAAGGAAAGTTTGAAGTCACCATCTTTGACTTGGGAGGCGGAAAAAGAATTAGGGGAATCTGGAAGAATTACTATGCTGAGTCCTATGGGGTAATATTTGTTGTGGATTCCAGTGATGAAGAAAGAATGGAAGAGACAAAAGAGACAATGTCAGAAGTGCTAAGACATCCTAGGATATCCGGAAAGCCCATATTGGTGTAAGTAATGTTGGTTTTACTGTAAACATAGAAGTAGCAGCATTAGCCAATAAGAAATTGACCTAAGTTACAGAAGACTGAATAAGCTAACATAGTCAAGCCTTTGTATAACAAAATGCATGTTAACTGACTGGGAGTTGTTAATATACTGAGGCCTTATAATGCTGTCTGTAGGGATTAAAGGTTGAACCTATATTAATGAAGAAACCCTATAATTAGTGCTCCTGGGTATTCAAATATAAACTCTTTGTTTTCTTTGATAATTTACTTTATATCAAATTTTGCATTTTAAATGGTTTATTAACAAGGTTCTAGAATGTTTTTCAAATGCTTCCTCCTTTAATAACTAATTTGTGTTTTGCCTTTGTCCTTTATTCCTTGAAGAATATTCTTGTTTGAAAGTTATTTAAATGTTTTATTCTTCTGATGCCACATTGATTTCTCAATTTTTAATTCTATATTTCTAAATTAAACATATGATCTGTCACTTAGTCACGTGCTTATATCATTTTATCCAGCCACCTAAACCTTTTTTAAAGCACTGACTTTTGCATTACTTGCCCTCATAGCATTTCTGCATAGTAAACACCAGATGGTGCTAGAACTACAAGACAGCAAAGTGAAAGGAGTTCAAATTGCTCTTAAGATTGGAGTAAGGTGAATGTGTGCCCTTGCCTTGTCCATTTGCCCTCATTCTTGTGATTCATTAGCATGAATAAAAAACCAGACAAACATGTACTTAAATGAGAAACTATAAGCAGAGTTTCTCAGGGGTCCTCAACGGTAAATTAGTAATTTTAAATGAAGCAGTTTAGAAGCTCTAATTATAAGAAGTATAACTTTATTGCATCATTTATTGGTAAAGTTTATACTGTTTAATTTTTATGCATTTAGCCTGTTAGAGAAATTATTTGATTTATGTAATCCTCATCTTTTTCAATCTGAGGGAAACTTTAAGAGATATATGTACAAAGAGGACACATCGTTGAACCCCATAGGCTAAATTAGCCCACAGATGTTTAAGCAGAAAAATCAGTGTCTTCTAAAGTAAAAAAAAATTAATGACTGATACTCATTTGTGAAGTAATTGTATATGCTTTTTAAATTAATAGTAATTTATTTAATTTATTCTTTCATGCATGTGTGAACGTAGCAAATATTTTTTGAGCATCCACTATGTGCCAGGGATTATTCTGATGATGGGGATGCATTTGGAAACAAACACAGTAAAACCACGTATGACCTCAGGAACTTACATTCTATGGGGTGCAACATGCCGAATGTATTAAATAAATTATGTCACACTTCAGGTAATAAGTGTACTGAAAATAAAGCAGGTAAAAGAATGTTGGGAATCCTGTGCCAGGGGCACATTACTCATATAATTATGATAAACATAGTAGATTTGGTTGAGAGGATGACACTTGAGGTGAAAGAGTCAGTCATACAGATAGACATGGAAAAGCCCAAAGGAGGGGCATGCAGTTCATGAAACTACAGTGATTACTGAGTAATCCAGTGACTGCCAGCAAGAGATCTGCTTTCAATTCCATCACCTCTCAGCTAGTAAATGTCTAGAATAGAGAACATCCACAACTAGGATGATTGCTTCACCATTAGTCCGTATTTTCATAGTGAGATGTCACAATGATATGCGAATTAATTATGGCTGGTATATTGATGTGTTTATAAAATATGGTTTGCTGTTTGACCAGTTTTTCTCAATGGAATTTTACAACCATGGAATTTTTATTAAGAAAGGTAAACTGCTTTATAAAATGAATGTACTTCAAAATATGCAAAATGTACAGCAAAGTATATTCTTAATAAATTAGGAAGCTATAGGAAAGAATGAGTTTTTAAAACATGATTCACCTACCATGCAGAGTGAACCACTTGTAACATTTTGATGAATTTCCTGTGCATATTTTTGTAAAAATGGAATATATGCAGTGATCATATAATATATAAAATTTTGAATCTCTTTTTATGTTTATATCCCTCTTGAATATCTTCCCAAGCCCCATATTTGGGGTTCTCTTCTTTACCTCTTTCTCTCTGACCTACAATTAATTTCTCTTATCGATGTTACTGTCTGAATACCGTTCAAATCTCTCTACTACTCTCTATTCCCTTTGATGTTACCTTCTTTCACCATTCTTCACTCCCCTCTGTGTTACTGAGAGCAGTGGTTTCCTACCCAGTCTTTTTCCTTGCCAGCAGTCTTGCCTTTACTGTAATCTCCAGTACATTCCTAGCAGGAACTCTTTTTATTTATTTGATATTTTCTAAATTATAAAAACTGATACATGCTTTTAAGTGCTTTAACAAGTGATACAAAGCAAGCATATAAAAAGAATATGAGTGATCTTTTTAAAATGTGAATTTGATCATTTTACTATTCTTCTGCTTAAAGTTCCTTTAGATTATCTTCATAGTTCTAAGCAGCTGGGAAATTTTGTTTTTTAACTGATATAGTTCTGGCACCTAATGGGTATGGCATTGAAAAGTCTACTGAATAATAAGTGAGAAGAGCCTCCAGCAGAATCAGCCCTACTTAGCTCAGTGCGAGGGGCTTGTGGTCTGTGGAGAAGTACGGGAAGGTACCTGACTTAGGAGGCGGTCTGAAGTGCTCCTTGTTGCACACACGTCTCAACTTCAAAATCTAATTACAGCATCTAATCTCTTCTGCTCACCCCTTGTGTGAGCCACACTAGTTGGTACAGGTCCCAGAAGGCCTCTTAGAACTCACTTCAACACCTAGATGATTTTCTTTTCCCACCCTCTAACAATGGGCACATAGAGAACAACCACAGACCTCTGAGAAGATTCAGTCCTTTAACAGAAGAAAATTAACCTGAGGAATTAGAAACTTGTCTATAATCACAGAATTACAAATCGACCCAGCCAGATTCATTCATATTATGGGAAGCAGAGTAGATGACCACAGTAGCAGGTCCTGACAGTCTCACCCCTGCCTGACTGGCTCAGCACACGTCTCACAGCCTGTGTCACTGCAAAGGAAGCCTCAGCCAAATGTCACTCTATGTCATAGACTTGAGGGTTCTCTTGAAAGGTCAGAATCATAGAACACTCACTAGGCTTCTGTGTTTTATTCGCTCAGAAGTTCTGTTCAGCAGATAGTGGTTGAATGTCTCTTCTATAACGGGAGCTGTAAACTATTGTAATTGTGCATTTCTATTCATCTCTGTATAATAACAGGAACCATACTGTAGCCACCCCAAGGATCCATTTCACTGAAAAAGTAAAAGTGATCTGTATTTCTTCTACAAAGAGTAAAAATAGATGCCATGCAAACATTCTGCTCTGTAATTAACCTGTTATTTACCTAGAAAGTCTTTCTTTTTCTCTTATATTTACTATAGAGATTAACTTTAATTTATATTCTGATTTACCAAGGTGTGAACTCTTATCTACCTTCATGCCACCCACACTCGTGTTTTAGCCATTTATAACTTTATTTATTTATTTATTTACTTACTTACTTACTTACTTTTTTAGAGATTCATGTATTTTTAAAAAGAGGGGAAGGGAGGGAGAAAGAGACAGAAACATTAGTGTGTGGTTGCCTTTCCTGCGCCCCCTACTGGGGGACATGGCCTGCAGCCCAGGCATGTGCCCTGACTGGGAATCAAACTGGTGACCCTTTGGTTCTCAGACCAGCACTCAGTCCACTGAGCCACACCAGCCAGGCTATAACCTAATTTTAAACCTAAAACTAAATTATACCAATAGATAAAGAAGACTTTCCAAGAGAAAATAAACAACTTTTGCAGTTTTATATAGCACTGAAATCAGCAGTAATCCCAAATTTGAAGCTCAACATGTACCATAGATATTTCCCATTAATAATACAAGGCTATTTTGCTGGAAGATGTTTCTAGCAAAGCTGTCATTTAGAATTAAAGGGTAGATAAAATGCTTCCCAGACAAGGTAAAGCTAAAGAAGTTCATCATCACCAAGCCATTATTACGTGAAATGTTAAAGGGACTTATCTAAGAAAAAGAAGAAAATCAAAACTATGAACATTAAAATGGTAGGCCCTGGCTGGTGTGGCTCAGTGGATAGAGCACTGGCCTGTGAACCAAAGGGTCATGGGTTCGATTCCCAGTCAGGGCACGTGCCTTAGTTGCAGACTGGGTCCCCCGTTGTGGGTGTGTGAGAGGCCTCCAGTCGATGTATCTCTCACATGTTGATGTTTCATTCTCTTTCTCCCTCTCTTCCCATCTCTCTAAAAATAAATGTTAAAAAAAATAAAGTGGCAATAAATTCACAACTGTCAATGATTGAGTCTATAATACAGGCTAAGCAACCAGGCAGAACAGAAAAAGAGTCATAGATATGGAGGTCATTTGGAGGGTTATCAGTTGGGAGGGGGAAGGGAGAGAATGGGGAAAAAGGTTCAGGGATTAAGAAGTACAAATTGGTAGGTACAGATTAGGCAGGAGTTGTTAAGAACAGTGTGGGAAATGGAGTACCTAAGAACTTATCTGCATGACCTATGGACATGAAAACTAAGGGTGGATTGCTGGAGGGAATGGGAGATAGCCCGTAGAGGGGAGCAAAGGGGGAAAATTCAGACAACTGTAATAGCATAATCAATAAAATACATTAAAAATAATACAAAGCACTATTTGTTGATTACCTATGGAAAGAACTGAGTTGGGAGGTATTTTAAACATCTTAACTCATTGAAAATTTCAGCATCCAAGGTTACACTGATGTTATAAGAAGGCACATGCTCTTTCTACATCTTCTTTCTCCAGGATAGTCTTAAAAGTTAGTCACAGAGAAATAGTAAATTACCCTTCTGTTTTTATGGTTGAACCTCCTAATATTAATCGTTGGAATAACTCTGGAGATCCACAGGCTAACATTTCCTCCCAGGGTAATAACAGTTCTACTTTGTATTAGCACACTTGAACTCTTGGAATGGTGCTGCTGCTTCATTACATACTGTTTGCTTTTCTGTGGAGTTCTATGACCTTACTTAACTTTTGGCCAAATCTCACAAATTCAATGCTTCACAACAAAAGTGATAAATATAGAGGAGTTTCACTATGGAAAGAAACATAATACCTCTGATAAGATCTTACTAGATGTCATGAATATTTCAATAAAAAAAGGCTTTATTTTTTTCCACACTTAAAATATGGAAATCCATTAAATAAATATTCCTTGTTTCTCATTCAAGAAATGTCAGAGGAGCCTGGGTCCATGTTTCAGAAGCAGATGAATGACACAGTGCCAAAAACTAAAAACGAGTTTTCTGATCTGGAGGTTTTGCACCATGGGTGGCCTCCCAGGACCCTTGGAAATCACATATATAATTCTGTGTGTAGGTGCATTTTTCTTGGCAGCAAATTGTCACTCTCATCAAATACTGAAAGGATTTCATGACCAAAAATGTTAAAAACCAAAAAACCATGACAGTGAGTTTCCATATTATGAGAAACAATAACTCAGCTTTTATCATTACTTTCTCGGTGTAGGATTTTTGTCTCTGACGTTTAAATGCCTAATTGACTTACCTGCCTTCTAGATGACATCACAGGCAAATGTTAGTTTGCAGGTATTTTTCAATCATACTCTTTATTATAAGTACCCAGGAGAAGTTAATAGGTTACAACTTTCCTAATACTCATTAGAATTTTAGTCAAATGTACTTTTACTAAGTAAGACCTTTAACTGATAAATAGAAGAGCGTGGGTCCTTTTTAGAGTGCAAGGAACTTACAAGTATGGAATACCTATGTCACTTGATACTTAGATATAGTGATGAGTCCTTTAATTTTACTATTTTTACCATCTGAAATCCCTACTCACTGTATTTATAGGGTCCATTGGCTTAAGATTTCTTTCCTTCAATGGAACTTTACCAAGATGTCATCTTCATAAACCTCATTTAGTTGTTCACTTACCTCCAAATTTCCTTGCTGAGGGCTTCCTTTGTCACTAAGGGTATCCAGCTTTTCTAGTAGCAGCTCTAGTTTACACTAAAGCTTCTCAGCTGGTTGATTTCCTTGGTAATTTATGTACAAGCAGCCATCCTTCCCCTCCCACACCCTTGCACACTCTATTTAAAGACAAAATAACAAAGAAAAACCGTTGGCAGTGTTGTTGAGCAGCAAGATGTCTAGGGAACATCAGCATCAGTCCATGCTTCCTAAATGTTAGGTGGTAGGGCCAGAACTGTTTCTGCCCCTGCTCCCCCACAGGTTTTTCCAGATCATTCTGATGCACAGCAGAAATTGAAAGCTACTGGTAAGGAAGGGGAAAGTGGGCTTTGGACTCAGTCCTTGGATAGTTTACTTAATCTTTCTGAGCTTCTGTGTCTCTATTTGTAAATAAGGTTTTATGCCTGTGTTGTCATGTGGATTCTAAATAATGTGTTTAAAGCATCTAATGCAGTGCTTTACTGGTATTCTATAAATTTGATGGTGGATATGAATAATTAATTATTAATAATATATTGGGACTAGATGGAGATGAGTTGGGAGATCCAGTTTTGAAGTATCTCATCATGAATTTACATGAAGGTTTTGATTACAGAAAATAATACAAGTTTAGTGGGTAAGAATATGAGCACAAGTACTCCTATTACTTTTATTTTTAATATTCATACTTTCAGAACGAATAGGTTACTGATATTGTGCCTCCATTAGTTAAGATTTTTTTCAATTAAGGTAGTTATTTTAAGGAAACATTACTAGTAGTGTCTATTAAGTGTGTGAATAAAATATTCAGCAACTAATTTGGTAAATGTGCTACTTTTTGTGTGTAGGTTAGGATGATACTGTGGTTTTACAGTATAACAAAGTTGTATATAATACATTGCTGTGACAGTTTCTGTGCTGAAGCTTTGCTTTAAAAGTGCTATGCCTTGACATAAATGCTAATAAAAATTATTATTTTACAAGTCTTTCTGGATATAATTATGCCAATGAGTATTACATAGTACTTAATATTCTCTGTTTTCATGGTAAACAGTTTAGGAATAATTGTAAACAAGTATCAATAAAGCACTAGATAAAAAAGATATAGCACAACTTTAGAAGGGACAGAAGAAATATGTCTGTCACCACCTGATTAGCTTGAGAGTTTATCATCAGTTTTAAATTTATCTTTTTTATAATGTTCCTCAAACATTTGAAGCTGGCATGTGTGATACATGTTTTTCTTCAGTAATACTTGGTAACTGACATAGTGGAAGGCTCTCTAATTTCTTTATATTTTATAAATTAAAATTATTTAATAGTGTTAGGAGGTAGTTGTATATATATTTCTGTTCTCCTTTATTCCCATTGTGCTTTCAGTTAATCATTTTGCCTCATACTTCCTTGAGGAAATAGAAACTGTCCCATAGAGTTCCCATTTTCTCACCACCAAATTTGCTGAACTATGTGCTTTTATTCTAAACCTTGCCTTTCTCCCTATAATATGGAAGATTTGTTTCTGCTGCTATCCAGGGCAGCTTCTACATTTGTACTCCAGATCCCAGCCCTTTCTACTTTGGCTACTTACCCCTCGCCTTTCTTGTATTAAGAGTTTCTCTCTCCAGAGTATTCCCATTAACAGAATGTGCTCTTACGTTTTTTAACTTTATTACAGAGTCCTTTGACTCCACATCCCTCTCTAGCTCTTGACTCCTTTTTATAGTCCATTCATCCTTCTGGAAAGAATTGTCTGTAGTGGCTATTGTCCATCCTTCGTATTGCATTTTTTTCCCTCAATATACTCTCCACTTGTGCTTTCATGCCTACAATTCCTTGAAACTGTTCTTGTTGGAATAAGTAAATTATCTCCATGTTCCCAAATCCATTGTCACTTTGCCATTCTTTTTTTACCTCAAATTGACAATTTGCTCAACTTTGTTTTTCGTAAACACTTTTCCCTTTCATGTTACAACACTTGCAGTACATTTTATTATTTTCCTCCTACTTCATTATTGGTTTCTTTTACAGTCTCCTTTACTAACTCCTTTTTCTGCTTTAAATGTAAATTTTGCAGTAGCCCAGGCTCTTTTTTGAACTTCTAGGTTTTTTTTATATATATACTTTTTAGGTGATTTCATCCTCAAGTCACCTGATCTAAAATACCATTTATTTACTCAAATGACCCAGATTTATACTCTCAGCTGCCCTGTTATCTCCCAAGAACTCCTACTGATGTAACTAATATCTTCTACGTCTTCACTTGGACGTTTTATTATCATCACAGATTCTCTTAGTCAAACCTTCACTTCTGTCTTTTTCCATCTTGTAAATGACATCAGTATCCTGTAGTTTGTACCTCATAAGTCTATCACAAGTTAGTCTAATTATTTTTATCACCACTGTAGAATATATAGTAGTTAGGAGCTAATTCTGAAATCATACTGCCTGGGTTCAAATCCTGACTTTCTAGGTATAGTTTCTGTCACCGGGGATAGTTTACTTAGCCTTTCTGTATATCTCAGTGTTCTTGTTGGTAAACTTGTAAAATTATTAGAACAGTGCTGGCACATAGCAAGTACTTCATTAATCTTGAGTGTGAGTACTGCTGCTGCCACCGTCACCGCCTCTATTCCCATTCTAGTCCTTGCCTCTGTTATCTCTTACTGAGATGACTTCATTAACCTTCTAATTGTTTTCTATACCTATGTGCTTGTCTTCCATTCATATGTCCCGAATCTATATACTAGACAGAATGGTTTTCCTCAAATATAAATTATGTAACATTATTCCCAGGCCAAAATTAGTTTGGGGGGCTCTCCACTGATTATACTTGATGTAAGTTTCAGACTTACATGGTTTACAAAGTTTTCATTGTAGACCCTGCTGACCTTTCTTCATCTTGTCTCTCACTGTTCTTCTGCCACTATGATACAGCTGCACTATTCATTTTTCTTTGGACAGAGTAAATTATACTTTCCATAGGGTCTTTGTACTGTTTGTATCCTATGACTGGAACATACCATTCCTTGTCCTCATCATTTAGATTTTCACTTAATATTACCTTTGAGAGAGGCCCTCACTGACCACCTAACCAAAAGAAGCTACCCTGATAGTCTGTCTCAGTATATCTTCATTTTGAGTCTATCAGGAACTTAACATGATCTGATATTTGTATTTGTTTGTTATCTGTTTTCTCCACTAGAATATGAGTTACAACTTCAGTCACTTTGTGAGTTTAAATTATATCCCTAGCCCATAACGTCTGGCTTTAGAAAAAAAGTGATAGAGAAACCTTCAAGAATAAAAACCTTTATTTTTTACCTCATTTGCCCAACCCTCTTGATCTGTATGTAATAATACAGTGTCCTGAATGGACCCAGTTCAGGAAAACAGTGCCTTAATTTACCTTCTTAGGCCTTAAACTAGATTCAGCTTCTGGTTACCAACTGGACTCTTCATTAAGTACATAATTGATTTTATCAGGATTTGTTGAACACTGAATTACCTGACATACTGAGCATAAAAGATTTGATATGGCTTCCAGTTTAATTTTGCTTGAATATAGCATCCTTTGAGGTCTTGCTTTATACGTATTTTAACTACGAATATATTATCAGATGAACCAAAGGATTGTTAAGTAGTTGTCACTTGTTGACATTCATCTTCTAAAGGGTTTGGAGATTACAAAAATGTGTAATATAGCTTGATACCTGAGGACAAATTTAAGATCATTCATCTCATTTTCAACAGCTAAATATGCTGTTTTTAGATTAGGAAATGAAGGCATTTTATGTCACTGGCTTTAGAACTTTATGTAATTCTAGTGGGTGAGGGCTAAAGGGGGAAATTTTAACTTGATAGTGGCGAAAAGTACGTGAATTAATCTGTGAAAGGAAGAAAAACAAGATACTAAAATACGAGACATCATTCTACAACTGGAAACATTTCTAAAATAGCTTCTTTATTTTGAGCCACAGCATGGACAACACCAACAACACAGTACCCTGCAAGGATTTCTTTTTTTGTATTTTACAGCTAGTCCAAATTTCTCCTTAGTCGTGTTAACATACTCTTTCGTACCATTCACTATCATTTCAATATTGTTGATGCTTTCTCCTTGTTCCTCTACTAAAAGGGATATCTGAATGAAAAGCTCCCTTAAATCCTTTATTTGATTTTCCAAATTAACAAGTTCCTTGTGTCTCTGTTCTATCTCTGAAAGTTGTGCTTTAGTGATATTGATTTCTGTAAGCAAGTTTTCATTAAACACTTCCCATTTTCCTTGCTGAAGCATATCATTTACTTCTTCTTCAGGTACATCTTTTCCAGCAACCTCAAGCTGACGGAAAATAAACGTCTTGCACTTCTCTTGCTTTGCCGCTATTGTGTCATTGTATATAAACATAGTTTGCTGAAAATGGCGGAACATTGCAGCATGCTGAGATTTAAGTATCCTTGTGATCACTGATGACAGACCATTTTCAGCCTCTGATTTTTTTGCTTCTTTTGCTAAATTATCCAAACCTCTCATTATGTGTTCTGCTTGCATTTTTATCTCCTTTGTAATGCTAGACTCTTTCTTAAGTAGACTAAACCTTCTCATTGAAGCCACCAGACTTTTCTGTTGCTGCCCAAATTTTTGAACACCATCTGTCAAATTGTTAAGACTCTCCTGTAGTTTTTGGATCTCGTGTAGGTGTCTCTCTGCAACAGGCTCTCCTTCATAAATAACAGCTTGCTGCAGAAACATTCCTTGTTCCTCCGGTTCTGTAGTTGGCACATGCCTGTCTCTGGAGAGTTCGAGTTCCTTCGTTCGTTGTTTTAGTTCTTGAAGTCGGTCCTTCATCTTCCCTTTTCTCCTAAAAAGCAAAAATGGTTGTGTTGAACAAAGAAAAGTTTAGTATTTTCCCCTGGGGTAGTTGGCCTCCCAAAGCTATACTTACCTCCTAAGGGAAATTCTCTTACTTTTCTGAAAGAGGTTAACACATTAGAAAAATCAGTAAGAATTTTCTCATAAACACCAGTACAATAGAAAAAGTAATGTATAATAACTTGTAACTTGCTTTGCATGATGTGGGACTACTATGAATTCCATTCAGTTGAGTGAAGTACTGAGAAAGCAGTGGTAGAGATACAACTGCCCCCAAATAATATTTTGTGTCATGAAACTGCCACATACTAGTAGATTTTGTGATATAGGAAGATATACTTAGAAGGGAAGATTTGACTTGACCGTATATTCAGCTTTTAAAATTAAAAGGATTCCCTGACAGTGCCCTTAATCGCTAAAGATACTATTCCTGGTTAATTTGGTCTATGTAATGTTAAAAAATACTCATTTTGCTAAATATGCATAATTTATTTAAAACCAGTGTAGCAGCAGGGAAGATTTCTTATAAGAGGTTTAAGCAATAGAGATAATGTTGAATTTATCTTAAAATTTCTGAGGCTTTGGATTGATTAACATTATTTGACAGTTTTGTTTTCTTAAGCATTGCATATGTATGAAAACATATTCTTGGTCTGATTAAACTGATTTCTCATTCTTAGCATTCCTTTGCAAAGATACCCAGACTATTTTAGAACGAAATTTATATTAAGTGATGTTTTTACAAACATAAGAATATATTAATATAAAATCTTATTTTGGGGGCACTAATAATATTGACATTTATCATACCTTATGTTGGTAGTTATTTATAGGATCAAATTGATGTGCATAATTTATATATAATATGTATCATTATATATATATAACAAAGTGAATAAAAGTAATGTTAATAAAATACTTAATTTTCACAGAATATTTTGAATTTAGAAAGTCATTTAAACATGCCTTTCATGATTTTTTGGCAGCTAAGAAGTTGTTAAAGGATCTACAAATAGCTCATTGAAACACACAAAACATCAATATCAGAGAAAAAGGTCTCCTTATGCTGTTATGGTAGGAGACTCAGTTTTGATATATTTTTGCAAATGTTTTTGTGAATGATTTGGATGTCATGAAGCCATGCTTATCCAATATGTTGATGGTACAAACTTTGGAGAGATCTTTATTGTGTTGAAGTACAGATAACATGGAACACTATACTAAAAGTAACAAAAATGTGTTTAACCAGGGTAGATACAAAATATTCATGGAGTTGTTTAAAAAACATCCTCACATCTACAAAATGGAAGACCTTTGCATTCATAGCAGGGCTTATGAAAATTACTGGGGATTTAAGTTAATGATGAGCTTTCTGTCAGAATCATCAGAATAGTCTTTGTGCTCTCCTGAATACTTGTGATACCTAGGTTGACTAAGAAAGGTGTGTGATCCACTGACTCTGTGCTAGTCAGAGCAAACAGGAGAGGGACTGTTAAATTCTGACTGTGATATTTTGAGATGAAAATTCAAAAATTAGGAATTTCCAAACTGTCATGGAAAAAAGGAGATTGGAAGACCACACATACTATGTGGAAATTATTTAAAGAAATGGAAATATAGGCAATATCTACAACTGTTTTCTAAAGTGTGTAGGTCTGGATATGTAAGAGGAATTAGACTTACTTGGCATAACTCCAAATGGCACTGGGTGGAAATTACATGGAGAGAGTTTTAATTTAGTATAAAGAAGACTCTTCAAACAAGTAGAGCTGTCCCCAGATGGAATGAACTGCTTCATGAGTCAGTAAGCTTGCCATCACTGGAGATGGTCAGTGAGATGTTCTTGAACGAGGATCCAGTCGAGGATGTTGTAAAAATGATGCCTGCATTGCATAAAAAGTTAAACCAGTGTCCTCATAATATTCCTTTGGTTTTAAAGGACTGACATTTTGTCAAATAATTACTCAGGCTTATTATATGCAAAGTTTTAAGTGCTGTAGTATATGAATATATTCAATAATACCTGTCCTTGAATAATTTACTATGTGAGGGGAGATGAACAGTGTAAAATTAAAAGTGTTGAAGATATTACATCGCTTTATATATAGTCATAAGCTTTTTCTGTTTTAAATTGGCTCTTTTTAAACATGATTTTTATTTTCCTTAAGTTAATACATATGCACAGTTTAAGAAGTCAAATAATTTCAAGGCTTATAAAAGACACACAGCCAATACCTGCCTGCCCCACCACACCTCATTTTCAGTTCCCAAGTCCCAAAGGTGGTCATTGTCAGCTTTTAGCTTATGTAATTTGCTTAGGTAGGTATTCTCTGCTTTTTTCAGATTTAAAATTTATACTGAGTGTTTGTTATGCAAGATGTGAATTTAACTTTTTCATCCACGCCCATCTTTCCCTTAATTTTTACCTATCACTATAGTTATACCACAATTTTTGGTTAATCAGTATTCTGTGTTAACATTATTAGTATGACTAACAAATATTATATATACCAGAGTCAAATAAGGTACTGTATACTTTCTTTCTTAAATAAGTTTTTTCAACAAAATTGTTTCTAGGCCATGTCTATGGATAAAGTTAGGAAATTTAATACATTTATTTTAAGAAAGCTTTTCATTGACCTATTTACGTATATGCAGAAAATGCCCAAAACAATATGTATAATTGCATGATTTTTCATAAAGGGAACTGTAATCATCACACTGATCAAGAACCAGTTAAATTGTTAATTTTTTGAAATTATTACCTAAGTTTTTCAGTTGTTTGATATATATATATTTTTCAGTTGTTTAATACATATGTATCACTAATTCAATCTAAAACTCTTAAATTGGCCTGAAAATGTCATCTCAGTATATTTAAATATAATAGGTATTCTGTTTTTTTCTTTCATGTTATTATTTCAACTTCTGAGGCTCCTTTTCTGGAACCCTCTAGTTCACAGGTGGCAAACACAAGACCCGCGGGTGGAATCCAGCCCTCTATCTTGTTTTAAGCTCTCGCTTAACTGTTAAGGAGTAGTTACATTTATACAGTCCTAAAATTACATTTGGCCTTTTGAAGGCAACAGTGAGGCTGATGTGGCTCCTGGTGAAAATGAGTTTGACACCCTGCTCTAGCTTGACCTGATTTGCAGGTCTTGTGTTGGGATTGTTTTCTTTCTTGTGTATCTTCTGATTTCCTGCTTCCTAATATCTATTCCTGGTTTATTATTTAATTTGGGTGTATGCCATAGCTTCCTTTTAAAATGTGAATGTGTAATTTTTATTTCTGAAAATGTTTTTATTCTATTCTTACATCTGAATTATATATTTTCTGTGGATATAATTCTTCCTTGGAAATTATATATTCCCTTATAATTTTGAAAATTTTGCTGTGTTTTCTTCTAACTTTCTTTATTGTTCTTGAGAAATCTGCCATCTGATTCCTGATATATTTTTTTAAAATTGTCTTTCATGAAACTCTTGGCCTTTTCTTTTTATTTCTGGTGTTCTAAAATTCACAATAACATACCCAGGGTAGGTCCTTCTGCAGTATTTGCTAGACAGTTAGTAAGTAGCTATTTTCAATATGAAAATTCATATATTTAGGATTTGGTGGGGGTTGGTTCTAATTTATAAAAGAACTTCAGCTACTCCATTTTCTTTGTATACTTTTCTTTGAATTTCCCCTTATTTGGATGTTAACTTTCTTAACTAATCTAATTTCCCTAGTGTCTGCAAGGTCAAGTTTCTTGTTAAAAGCCACACAACTAAAAAGCTGCCTACATTCAGATACAAATCTGCCTAATGCAGATTTGTGTTTTTCCTCTAATCCCTAGTGATAGATTATCCTAGTGAATCTCACTGCAAATGAAGTTGATCTGTATCAAATATTGTATTATGTAATTAGTATAAATATTGTGTTTAAAAGAAAAAAGTTCTTACAGGAGGTAATACAGTATATCAGGTCTAAAATAAAGTATGTTGTTTGCAGCTTTATTAGGATCTTTAATCAAACCAAATTAAACATTTTACAGAGAAGAAAAGGGATTAGTTCTGATTTCATAGACCTATGTCATAGGAAGTCTCAAAGAAATTTTTAATCTTATCCTTGACAGTATGTAGAGATTGGGATTGTTGTATTTTCTTCTGCTTTAGCTCATAGTCATAGGCTGAGATAAGATAGACAGGAAGTGAGGTATACTTCATTCCTATTTCTGTAGAGATTTCTGTTTCCTATTCTTACACTAACCTGTACTGTGAATTCTTACAGCTACAAAGTATATAGCAGATATATTGTTTGTTGCACTAATTTTTTTAAACATACTTGTTTTCCTGATAATATGGGACAAAGAAAAGAGTTAACAGTATTGGAGACTCAGATGAGCAATGGGGGGATCAAAACATTCTGATCTTTTTACTTGTGAAAATTAAGTTCTATCTAATGTTAAGAAGCATTTAACAACCTTTAAATTTCTCAAGAGCTACTATGTCTCCAACTTTCTCTTTGGTAATATGACTTGGAACAAGTCCTAAAACAAATCCCTCTAACAGTTTTATAGCTGGATAGGTCTTTTTTTTTTTTAAATTAGAAATAAATTATCAATTCTGTGACAGCCTTTTTTCCTAAAGCACTGTAGTTTACTTTTTTGTTTTTTAAGATTTTATTTATTTATTTTTAGAGAGGGGAAGGGAGGGAGCAAGAGAGGGAGAGAAATATCAACGTGTGGTTGCCTCTCCTGTGTCCCCTACTGGGGACTTGGCCCACAAACCAGACATGTGCACTGACTGGGAATTGAACTGGCGACCCTTTAATTTGCAGGTGGCACTCAATTCACTGAGCCACACCAGCCAAAGCTACGTTGTTGTTGTTTTTTAAGAAATAGAATATTTCAAATTGATATTGTCTCACAGTGTACCTTTGCAAAATACTTTTGCAAAGTTCAGTGTTACTGTCACAGAATTTGGAAACCAAGATATTTGACTCTGACTCTTGTAAAAGTTCATCTTTTCCTGGGTTCTTGTCCATGGAAGGACAGTTCCCTGAAGGAATATCATTATCATATTTGAATAAAAGGTACTTGAAGAAACTTTTAAAAATATTTGGATATGTATTTTGCATTCATTAACTTTACTAGAAAATGAGTAAATATGCTGAATCTTTTTTAAATTTCTACATGTTGTTGGTATTACAGGAAAGACAGATTTCCTTTCAGAGCTGTATATCATGACATATATAATACAGTAAGTAAATTATGTTTATATGAAATTAACCATAAAGTTTCTACTGTGTTCATCTTGGTTTATGGATCCTATGTATTCATTTATTTCTTTTGAGTAGTTAAAGGGTATTTATGTTGAAAGATCCTTTACATTATTAGGTTATTTTAGTTTCTGAGGAATAAATAAATATCTTTGTTGTGGACACTGTCAGTTTCTCTTGGTGGTGGGCAAGTACGTTTAGTGAACTTTGTTAGTCTTTTACCTTCAGTGAGAAATTGTCTTACACAAGAATGTCTGGAGTGCCCTGCATTGTGGATACATGCGCCACCCACCCCGCCCTCCTCTGCCCCCAAGTATCCAACACTTTATTCCAGTTCCTGCTAGGCAGGGTGAGCTAAAGGAGGAAAACACCCCCAACATTCCTTACTTGGACATCAGTCCTCTGAAGAGGGATTAGAGGAAGAATATTTAACTAAAGTGATATTTTATAATGGGAACCAAAGATTACCGTCTGACACAAAAAAATGTGGGTGATCAGGAGCTGGAAGGTTACAAAATAATGAGGCTAACACTGGATATAGAAGACAAGCTGTCCCAGAACCTCAGGAGGCAGGCTAATATGGCCTCTTCCTGCAATCATGTCTGTGGTCACCTCTGGAGTCCACCTTGCCAGGGCCAAACCCACCTCTGTCCCTACTACCTCTGCCTCCTAAGAAGTCCCCATAGCCCCTGCTTCGACCTCAGTAGCCTCCCCGATCATAGCCTCCTTGGCCATCACAATGATCATCTCGATACCTATCCCCCATATGAGAGCCTCCTGGTCCCCCTCCAGGTTTATCTGGTTTAGGGGTCTTACACGGGTTGCATTCATTCTTTCAAGATAAGTTCATGTTCTCACTTGTAGGATTAGGACATTTCCAGTCCCTAGCTCACTGCTGTCCTCCACCGCCACCACCTCCACTGGAGAATTCTCATTGGCCACCACCGTCACCATCATCAAACCTGTCAATAGTTGTTTTAGCAGAAGTGGGTCATCAGGTGATACCGTTGCCTCTTCCTTCAGCTTGCCTATTTCCTTGTGTACAGATTAATCATGGGCTGCCTTGTTTTCTCATTTGTCTTAATAATACCAATCTAATTGAACATAACAGCCACAGACTCAATTGTAACATTCTCATTAGGCCTTGCATGAAGATGGTGGTGCTGTCTGAATTATCCTATTCAGAATCATGATGTGATCCTTGGTCCTGAGAGCTACCAAATCTATCGAAGCCATCACAGTTGCTTCTACCAACACTGCCACTGCCTCTGCCTCTATGGCCTAATCCCCCATGGTCCTCCTGGTCTCCCCTGTAGCCACTACCACCATCACTACTCTGGTCCTGATTGTCATAACCTCAGCCACAGCTGCCACTACTCATGTGGGACTGGTCTTGGCCATTGATCTCTCCACCACCCCCTCTGCCATCTCCACTGCTCTGCTATACTGGTTCTGTTGTCCTTAGCCCTGAGGAGGATTATAGGAGCTGTCCATAGCTAGGCTGCTGACCACCACCACTACCACTGTCACCATCTCCATAGCCTCCAAGGCCCGTGGGTTCTCTTCGCCCTCAGCATCTATGACCCCCACTGTGGGGCTGTCCCTAGTTGCTCTGAGAACTGCTAGTGTAACTTCCCGGGGTGCTGCTAGGAGCTGGCCACAGGCCATAGTCAGATTAGGACCTTGCCCATAAAACGACTGGGAACTCTAGCCACAGCCATAGCCACCAGTTGCTCTGTGTCTGTGGGGAGCTGACCAAGTGCCATAGCCTGTATTTTGGGTCCAGAAGAACCATAGGTGTTCTGGCCATAGCCTGAACTATCCCCCGACTGGCTGTAGCCACTATAGCCCTGCTGTCCATAGGGCTGATAGCTCTGCTGGGAATGACCTTGCCCAGGCTGGGTGGGGCAGGTCCTGATAGCTTTGGGTGGCTTGTTGGGTAGTCATGAAGCCATGTCTGTGCATGTGCACACAGGCCCACATGGAACAAGATTCCTGCAGCACCACAGAGCACTGCCACCTCAAGGACTCTGGATATATTCTTAAACCATTTTTGTGGTTGTCACTGGTAGGGCCCCATGGAATTTGCCTGTTGTAGCCCGGGTAGTATGAATACAGGCCTCATTTTTCTCTACTGATTTTTATAGCTTAAGTGGATCCCTCATGTAAAATCCTGAAGAAGCCACAGAGATTTTACTGTCTCTGTATATAGATTGTGTTCTATTTTTGCTAGTTCATTACTCACTACTTCATCTAGGACACTCAGTTTTAGTCCCCTACTGAGGCACAAACACTAAACCCCAGCTTTTGGTAGCTCATGGAGTTCCTTTAATTCCTACTCTCTACTTTGCATGTTCCCTCTTCATTTCTGTCACTTGGCACTTCCTCTTTCTTCACATGTAATGATGTAGTTTTACAATTTACAATTGGCCTTTTTTTTTTTTTCACGAGATCATATCATGGTATGTAGAAGAGGGAAGAATTTCTGTTCTGTACATCTTGACTGAAGGTCATAGGTGATTATCTGTATAGAGTTAACAATTCAAAATGTTCCCCAAATCCATCTTCATCTCTGCAGAAATTGTCTTCATGTGGGTACTCAGGTACCCACTTGCATGCAAGCATACAAACTTGCATGCAGCATACAAACTGCATTTTCTAGCAGTTGCGTAGTCGTAACTAGATGTTTAACTATTTCCAATTTAGTTGCTTTATTAACATCTCTTTGTAAAATAGAATATTAGGCAAAGTGACACATCTAAGCACATTAGAATTTAAAAGTTGGAAGAGAGAGTTGATGAACATAATATATTAAGCTCATAGTTATAAAACCACTTAATTGCTTAGGCTAGGTGAAATTGATGAGACTACCATTTTACACAATGTTTTCTGCACATTTTACATTTATTACCTTAATGGCAGAAGAATTTTACTTAAACAGAAATTATCGTTCAGCGTGTTTTTCTTCATTGCTGTATAGTTTTGAATTCTGTCAATAACTGGCTATATTTTTTAGCTTAAACTAGATATTTGCAAAAAAAAACACTAATTTATAAACATGGTAATTGACTTAGACCATTTGTTCTGGGAAATAGAAAAGTAAACTTGTATGATTCAAATAAAACTTTCTCTACCCTAATACAGACAAGGAACATTTCCAGGGACAGAAATATACAAAAATTACCTAGTGCTTTAAGAAATGTACCCTGGGATATATACTTTATAGATTTATATATAGGTCTAGCACAAATAACATCCCCCTTTTTAATTACAAAAATCCTTTATTACAAAATTATAGGCAGGTAACTGTAACAAAACAATGTCACACTTAAGCACACTATGTGACATTTTCGGTCAAATGTTCATATTAAAACTGTAAATTATTACACCCATATTATTACCCTACCAAACACACTCAAGCAAGCCTTCTGCTGGACGCTGTATTTTTAAAGATAATATTTTTATAGTTATTATATTGATCAAATAAAATATTTCAAGAAATGTACCCCGGTCTTATCTAACATAAAATGAGTTGATTGGTTTTTTTGTTTGTTTGTTTTTTGCTTTGTGTATGAGGACAGCTTACAGAATTCCCCTAGTTCAAGGTGAAAGGAGCTAATGTTATAGGAATATTCACCTCTGGTTACTTAAATGAGAAGAAAAAAAAAAAAAAACAAGTTGCATATATTTTCTCTATGTTTAAATTATCTGACATTTTTTGTAATGCAGTCTTTCAGGGCCTTTGTAATTTTTATTTAGCTTAAATAAGTTAATTATTAACTGACTTGTTTAATATAACAATAAGACCTTTTTGTTTAAAAATTAAGACTTCTGTCATTTTGAACTTTTACTTGACTGATGGAAATACACTATACATACATAATATGATTTTTATATTACATTTAAAACTGCATAGCCATGAAGACAATGTGTTGTAGCTATTATAGAGCCCATTTTCAAAGCTACGCTTAAAACACTTACTAAAAGCCATTATTATTTTGATTTGAAATGGGTTATTAAGTTCTAGAATGGTAACGATTATAAGATAACTTTGAAGAAGTATCAGAAAATAAACTGTTTTGGTTAGTTCTCTATATATTGCTTAATTTTGAAAATATCAGGTCTACATATATGTATATTTAGAAATGTGTATATATATACACACATATATATATTGAATAAATATGTATATAAATATATTTATTTATTATATATAATATATATATATACATATATATATTATAAGATAACTTTGAAGAAATATCAGAAAATAAACTGTTTTGGTTAGTTCTCTATATATTGCTTAATTTTGAAAATATCAGGTCTACATATATATATTTAGAAATATGTATATATATATACATATATATATTTTTTGAAAATATCAGGTCTACATATATATAGCATTTAAATTATTCTGACTTAACAATGTAAAACTGTAAAATCAAATATAATACTTAAATTTTGTAATTACATACTTTTAATACACTAGCTAAAACTTTTAAAAAGTGAGTACTTTAATATTTTACAGTAGTCCTCTTACAATATTCTTTTCTAATTTTCTCAATTTCAAAATACTCTGGGAAACAACAATGAAGAAATTAATTAAAACCTTGTAGAAAGTTAATCTTAAGTTATTAAAAGTTATGCATATGTCAAATTTGGGCATAAGCTTTTCAGAACTCAATGTTTATTAAAAGTGTTCCTTAAAGCAAGCACAGTATGACTAAATTTATAGTCGGTCTGTAAAAGAAAGAATTTGAAGTTTGTTTTCCTAGTGTCTGCCTTGTAGTGTTTCCAAAATGAGGAGCTTTTTTTTAAAGGACTTAAAAGAAAAAATCTGATTTTTATTATAGTGGTCTATTTCTGAGTTATCGAAACCCAAATCCTGTTCAATTTATCAGTAGTAGTATATGAGCAGGCCAGCTGCCAGTAGTTCTGTCCAAATCTGAACAAAACAAGTGATTTTAATTATCTGTAGAGCTATTTTAAATGCCATGGATTTCAGGCTACCCATGTCTCACATTAAAAAGCACAGAAAAGAGTGGTTTATTTACCTTTGGTCTTGTTCCTTCGGTTGCTTTTCCACCTGCGGTGTTGGAGAGAAAAACTAAGTATCCTGCCTTTGAGAGAAAAACTAAGTATCACCCGTAATGTTTTGGTCAAATATTTAAGTTTCTATCTTATAGCTCACAGGCAGTTTCTGTATGGTTTTCAGATAGTTAGGTTAATTGAAAGCCAGATTATGAGACCAAATAAGTTAGAGATAAAATTGTCTTTTGCTGAAAGAATAAATTGCTTACTTCACACCTGGAGAATCCGGTTCTGCCTGTTAAGCGCCCAGTCTTTAGATTAAAGAAAGATCATTTTCATTGGAGCTAGTTGGTAACAGGAAGTCCTTGTTAAAAAGGCCTGCATGGAGTATTTGGCACAGGCTCTGTCATCCAATCCTGTATTACTTATAAAATGCATTAGTCATTTAAAAGGGGGTTTGAATTTAAACAAAGGTTTCTTTGTTTTCTTTAGGTATCAGAACTTGCTAAATATACAGAATTTGGGATAGGAATGGAAAGAAGCTTGGTGTAAAGGCTTTTTTGTTCTGTTTACTTTTAAATGATTCAATTGTATCATATTTTAGGAAATCTCGAGGATTTCACTCATTAAAAAATATTGAACTTCAGAACTACAACTGCCAGAAAAGAGGGTCCTGTCTTTCAGCCTTGCACCCCATTTTTATTATACCTGCTATTTTTATTTTAAAATAAGTTTCTTCCATAGTTTTCAATATAGAAAATGAAAGTTATGTGGCAATGTGTTATGCTGTTTTTATATCAGTATAAAAATTCAAAACTAATTTTTACCAGAGCGAAGTATTTGTTTGATAAATTAGAAGCAAAGTGTCCCAAACACTGCTAAGTTTTCTTACTGTCCCTTTTTCTCTGCGTGATTTTTATGATTTGAGGGTGAGAGGAGGGACATTGGTATAATTTCCATCAAAATAACATTTGCATTTGTTGTTTGATTTAGTATCTCCACTTCCTGGAATCTGTTCCCAAAATAAGAAATAAGTCTTTCCCATACATATTCCTCACAGCACTCTTTGTAAAAACAAATTACTGAGAACAACCCAAAAGTCCTTCAGTGTGGGCCTGGCTGAATAAACAATGAAAACACCCTATAATGAGCCTTTTGCTCACTTATAAAGAATATAGTAGTAAAGAAGATGTCTTTACACTATTTCAGAGTTATTTTAGGATTTACTGTTTAATGAGATGGAAGGTGAACATAAGAGTATATATATAATTATGTTAGTTTCTTAGAAAGAAAGGAAGTCTGGAGACACACACAGAAACATCACCCAACCAGTAAATAGCAGTTAACACCTAAAGTGCCCAAACCGTGATCTTTAAAATATCACTTTTTCCATATACATGTTTATATTTTCAAAAAGAAATAATGGAAGGGGACAATAAACTAAAAACTAATGAAAATGGTTACTTACAGGAGAATGGATGGGATAGGGAGAGAAGGACTCCTGATTGTACTTTGTTTTTATAGTTTTGAATTTGGAACCACATAAATGTTGTAAAAATTAAATCTTAAAGTAAAAAAACTGAAAAGCAAGAGCATGCTGAAAGAAGTGAACCTGGCTCTGTGGTGATATAACCATACAGAGAGGGATTGTTTCAAGTAATTTAAAAAACCTGATATTGTGACAGTACATCTCTTGTGCGATATATTTCAGAGACAAGAATAACAACAAAGATTTTAATCTGCATTTAGTAATATTTTTAGTAATAATAATGGTATTGTATTGAAACTCACATATTGTAGGATAAGGCAAATCGTTAATGACAGTGTTATTAGGAACTGTAGTTATCAGCTTAAGAAAAAAGTTATACAATTTAGGAATCTAAATAAAAACTTGGTGATATTTGATTTAAAATGGAAAAATCAATATGAGCTCATGATTTAAATTTTTTCTTTTTTTCAATAGGAAAGTGTGTATTTTATTCCTCAAGTTAAAATATTTGTGCTATTTTAAAAAACCTCTCTATTGCCCTGAGTATTTTTTATAGTACCATTGATTTCTTTCCATCCCCTTTTATTTTTAAGTATATTTTATTGATAATGCTATTACAGTTGTCCCAGTTGTTTTCTCTCCTTTACCCCTCATTCTCCCTGTGACTCCTAACTCTCCAGCATTCCTGCCACCCCTTAGTTCATGTCCATGGGTTGTCATATAAGTTCTTTGGCTTCTCTATTTCCTATACTATTCATAACCTTCCCCTATTTTATGCCTATTAATTATGTTTCTTATTCCTTATACCTTTTCCCCCCATTCTCACCCCCTTCCCCACTGATAACCCTCCATATAATCTCCATTTCTGTGATTCTGTTCCTGTTATAGTTGTTTGCTTAGTTTTTGTTTTGTTGTTTAGGTTCAGTTGATAGTTACAAGTTTGTTGTCATTTTACTGTTCACAGTTTCTGATCTTTTATTTCTTAAATAGGTCTGTTTAACATTTTGTATAATAGGGCTTGGTGATGATGAACTCCCTTAACTTGACCTTATCTGGGAAGCAGTTTGTCTGCCCTTCCATTCCAAATGATAGCTTTGCTGAGTAGGTTAATCTTGGATGTAGTTCCTTGCTTTTCATGACTTTGAATACTTCTTTCCAGCCTCTTCTTGCCTGTAAAGTTATATTTGAGAAATCAGCTGGTAGCCTTATGGGCACTTCTTTTTAGGCAACTGTCTCCTTTTCTCTTGCTGCTTTGAAGATTCTCTCCTTATCTGTAATCTTGGGTAACTTAATGATGATGTGTCTTAGTGTGTTGCTCCTTGAGTCCAACTTTTTTTGGACTCTGGGCTTCCTGGATTTCTTGGAAGTCTATTTCCTTCACCAGGTTGGGGAAATTTTCCTTCCTTATTTGTTCAAATGAGTTTTCAATTTTTTACCCTTCCTCTTCGCCTTTTGGCACCCCTATAATTTAGATGTTGGAGCACTTAAAGTTGTCCCAGAGGTTCCTAAGCCTCTCCTCATTTTTTTGAATTCTTGTTTCTTCATTCTGTTCCAATTGGATGTTTCTTTCTTTCTTTTGTTCAAAGTCGTTGATTTGAGTCTGAGTTTCCTTCCCTTCATTGTTGGTTCCCTGAATATTTTGTTTTATTTCACTTTGCATAGCCTTCCTCTGTTCCTTCATTTTGTGACCAACCTTAATCAGTCCTATGAGCATCCTGATTACCAGTGTTCTCAGCTCTGCATTAGATAGTTTGTCTTAGCTTCTTTTCTGGAGTTTTGCTCTGTTCTTTCTTTTTGGGCCATGTTTCTTTGTCTCAGAGCACCTGTTATATTTTAAGGGTGCAGAGCCTTAGGTATTCACCAGGGCTGAGCAACCCTCTTTTCTGCACTGTGGGGAGTCTGTGGGGGAGGGGTTAGAGCAGGAACAATGCCACTTGATCACTTTGCTCTAGCCCCACTTTCCAACGAACTCTCCTGTGAGACTGGGAGTTTCTCCCATGGTCACAACCTCCACAGTATTTTATAGCTAGAGGTTTTGGGTCTTTAGCTTCCTGGTCAACCAGCCTCTCTTCACCTGTGGGATCCACCGCCTTGCTGCTGGTCCTCTCCTACCATCTGGCTGCCTGTCTCTGCCCCTCCTACTGGTCTTGATGAATGTTTAACTCCTTGGTTGTCAGAGTTCCATGCAGTTTGATTTTCTGGCAGTTCTGGTTGATGATTATTTTTAAATTTGTTTTTATCCTTCTTTTGGTTGTGCAAGGAAATGAAGCATTTCTACTTACACCCATCTTGGCCAGAACTCCTCTACATTTTTCTTTCTTAAAAAAATACATTCTTCCCCCTAGTTTGTCCACTGAAAGGATCGAGAAAACCATGACAAGTCAATAGCAACAGATGTCCCAGGCTGCGGTCATTAAAATACCACCCATTTGAAAGGAAGAAGGCCTCCTTAGGCAGTGGCTGATTCTAGGTCTGGAATATTATTTCTTACAAAAAAGCCAGAAGATATCAAAGAATGTAGGCATTGTACCAAAAGAACATAGCCAAATAAAAAGGGACTTGCACTCTCCAAGAATGGGTAACTGAAAAAGAACTGTGACTACAATATATTGAAACACATCAAATATATTTTAGTAATCTATTTTTCATAATGCTATCCCCCACAAACCAAAGAAAGCAACTTGATCACCTTTGGAGGTAGCTAGAGCACAAATTTATTATTAAATTAGGAAATGAAGGCAAAGGATTGATCATTTATCTTGACTTTTCTCTGCATTATATGTAAATAGAAGTAAACAAATAGTTGATGGAAGCTTACTTTTTAGCAAAAAATCCAACTAGTAAATGCAGAAAGAATATAGAACTAGCAAGTCATGATTTTATAAGCTATTATAAATAATGGAATTTAGCAGAGGTCATCAGTGGTTGCTAAACTCACTCAATGATACTATTTTGGCTGAATCAGGTTGACTCCAGCTGAGTCCACTGATCTGTTTCTACATCACTAAACGTGGTACAACCAGATGACTCCTAAGTACTAGCACCATATGAATATTTTCAAAGAGAGTTGGTAAGGGTTCATTAGATTTTTTTTTGTTCCATGTATTTTTTAAATAATATATATTTACCTGAGATGTCTATAAGACCCTAACCAAGACAATATTTTATTAAACTTTTTGACCTGTGCCACCTGATAATAAGTTGTGGTGTTTTGTGATAATTTTTTAGAACTTATTTTAGTTTTTCATTTTGTTGTTACCTAACTTGTGTCTAATTGGATATAATGTTCTTTATGTACCGTGATCTGCAAAGTTAATTATTATAGATAGAAGTGGCCCCACTTCTCCAGTAAATTGCACATTTATGTAGACATATTCACACAGTGGAAATGAAGATAAGCTCAAATATTACAAGTTCAGATTAAATATTTGGGTATTTAAAGCATGAACACTTCGGCCCTGGCAAGTGACGTTGATTTGGTTCAATCGTTGTCCCGTGTACCAGAAAGTTGCAGGTTCGATTCCCAGTCAGGGCACATACCTGGATTGCAGTTTCCATTCCTGGTTGAGGCATTTAAGGGGAGCAATCCTTCGATGTTTCTCTCTCACATCAATGGTTTTCTCTTTCCCTCCCTCTCTAAAGTCAATAAATGTATTCTCAGGTGAAGATTAAAATTTTAAACCATGAACACGTATTTAAGAAGAAAATGACAGGAGATAAGGCCATTTACATTCTGATGCAATGTATTTTAAGAAGATAAAGACATATTTAGTGTGAAAATTAGAATTGATGACTGAGGTCTGTGGAAACTAGTCCATTTCTTCTCTTCGTAGCCTTTTTTCGTTGGCCTATTGACATACTGCTTTTTTTCTTAACCTGTTTTCTCTTTCTTAGGCCAGTTCTTACAGACTTACTTTACCAGTAAAATAAGGGAAAATGAAGAAATGTATACTACAGCACTCTCTTAAACTGGTTTGTTTTGTAGTCAGCAGGTTTAAAACTTTGGAGTGAGAACATGGTCAAAATATTTTGAGGTGGCTGTCTGATTATATATTAGCTATAAAACCACTTTATATCTCTCTAGGTTGGCAAATAAACAAGATAAAGAAGGAGCTTTAGGAGAAGCTGATGTGATTGAATGTCTGTCTCTGGAGAAAATGGTCAATGAGCACAAGTGCCTATGTCAAATAGTAAGTCTTGGAGTTTGGTTGTTTTTTGCCCTCTGAAGTATGTTCAGTAAAATTTAGTTTTTGTAAAGGTGATAGGTGATAGGTGCAGACAGCTATCAAAATAATTCATTAGTATTTTAAAACAATTTTCACCCCAGAAATCACTTTCTCACAGTTTTTTTAATATGACTTAATATTGTAATATGTTTTCTATTTAATTATTGACTTCCATAAACTATCATTTGAGATTTTAAAGACTAGGTTTGCTTTTTGTTTAAGATATTGCTGACAGGACTTATAAACTATTCAAATACATCTTGCTGTAAGTTTTGTAAATGGTAAAAAAACACATAAATACAAAATTTAAACATAGGAGAGGTTTAAATGAGTTTTACAACATCATATCAAGAAGTTTATTCTGGTTTCAGAAGGTGATCATTAGACCGTCAATCTTAAAAGACAATCAGTATCATGAATTCCCAGGTATAAGGAATTAAAACTTTCTGCTACTTTTAATAAGTGGGGGTATTTTTCTTTTGGAAGTTCAGTTTTGTCTTCCAGTGAGTTTGTTTAAAGTTCTAACTGGCACTGTTGACTACTTCTGTCATAATATCTCTCATAACTTACAGATATTGCATTTGAAGTATTTCAACTTCTATGTACTAATGTTAGTGGTCATTGCAAAGGTATGTTTTGTGAGTTCAGTATGCAAGTGCTTCATATCATTAATTTAATGGGTTGATTTTTATTTACCAGAAATTAATGGTTTGTGAGCACATTTTTGTGGAGAACTTTTAGTTTTAATCTTTGAGTCAAATTGTTTTTCAGGAACCTTGTTCAGCAGTCTTGGGATCTGGAAAGAAAATCGACAAGTCCATTAAAAAAGGCCTTTATTGGCTGCTACATATCATTGCAAGAGACTTCGATGCCTTAAATGAACGTATCCAAAAAGACACAATAGAACAACGTGCTCTTGAGGAACAAGAGAAACGAGAAAGGGCTGAACGAGTGCGAAAATTACGAGAAGAAAGGTAAGTGAGTGGGTTAATTTTGTACCACAGTGCATTTGAAAAGTCAAAAATGCACCAAAGTTTTATGAATAACTTCTTAGCTTTGTCTATTCAGTTTCCTTTTTTTTATCTGAAGGCAGACACTAGGTCAATTTTCTACTTTTATGGATTTTTCTCTAAACAATTTTGGGTGATAGGACTCTACCTTTCCTGATGGTGTTATGGTAGTTAAATTTATTCCTTATGTATTTATTACTTCTAAGAGTTTTGAAATTTTTATCTCCTATTTTTTATGGGTACCTTTATTGCAGTGGTTTTTTTGAACAATAAGCTGATTTTGCTTCTCAGGGGGCATTTGGCAGTGTCTAGGGACTGTTTACTCAGCACAGCTGGGGAGATGTGGTGCTCCTGGCAATGCAGTGGCCAGAGGCCAGAAAGCTGCTCAACATCGTATGCTGCACACAACAGTCCACTACTATAAATTATTGAGTCCACTATGTCAATAGATTGAGAAACCTTCAGTCTCTGCAAAGACAGAAGGTAATCTGTTAGTGGATCCGTCAGCTGAAGCAAAATCCAATCTTCAACACTAGTTTTGTCAGAAATCAAACTAAATTGCACTGTCTCAGGTTTTTGAAATATATTTTTCAAATTATTTTAAAAATATATTTCGTAAAAGGAAAGTTTTAAACTAAATTTAGCAAAGTCTGAATTTAAAAAAGAAATGATTACATAAATTCTACCACAGAATCACTTATAATAATCTTAACGATGCAAAAAAAAGTGCTCAGATTTTATTGAAAGTCGAATTTAGTGCTTAATCCCAAAATTTATCTTCTCTCAACCGGATAGTTGCATGGAAGGGGAGGGGAGAAATGAAAAGATGTTTACGTGAGCTCCTGTAAGACCCAAAGTTGTCTTCCATCTACCTAAGTAATTATTAGCCTTCCATGTGCTTTAACATAGTTACTACCTAGTAAACATGAACCCACTTGGTGATGCCTTTGTGAGGTGTTCTCCTACACTGTCAGGGAAATCCTCTGATTATGGGTATCATTTAATTTAGAGGTAGACTTAAAGGAAAGAAATACTTACAGAGATAACTCTTTATCCGCAAGTGCTCAATAATGTGAGCAGGTAATTTATCTAGGTCTCTCTTAATACTGTTATGAGGTTTTAGTTCCTGTGAGAATATTTGGTTTTCTATCATATTGTATATTTCCATGATATAAAGCTCAGTACAACCAATCATTCATGTAGGCCTACCTTTTATATATTTATAAAAGTAAAATATATGGTCATACTTTTGTGAAGACTCCTCTTCCATTAAGAAAACAAACAAAAAGAACAAATAATTGAGTTGAATAAAATAAACTTAATGTTAGTCATTTTTTCCCAAGGTCTTAAGTTTTCCATAAAGATATTCTAGGTCATGTTATGGCAGGCTTTTCAAATACCCATTCCCCTTTCCTCCTTTCTCCTAGCCATGCCACATATGGTGTGAGGCCTCTCTTGTTGAGCAGAGTCTCCATAATTAAAAGTAAATTGGCATTTAGAGAGGAGTGATTAAAAAAATTGCCCTGGCTGGTGTGGCTCAGTGGATTGAGTGCCACTGTGTGAACCAAAGCATTGCTAGTTCAATTCCCATGCCTGGGTAGCAGGCCAGGTCCCCAATAGGGAGCGTGTGAGAGGCAGCTACACATTGATGTTTCTCTCTCCCTTCCTCCCTTTCCCTCTCTCTAAAAATAAATAAATAAAATTTTTAAAAATAAAAACTTTTACTTCATTAAATCTAATTTAATAGATTCAGATATTTGTGAAAAACTGTAAAACACATCATTGTTGGTATCTGAAAACAGTATTTTAATACTAGATACCTGAAATTGCTTGCTAATCAATTAATACCATTAATAACAATTATAGTCCGATAAGTATGTTCACTTACAGAGTGCTTTCACATATATAACTGTAGCTGAAGCAACCCTACAGAGTAGGTATTTTTATGCACATGGGAAAGCTGTTGCTCAGAAATCCAGATATACGTCCAAGGTCATAGAGGTAGTATGTGGCAGATTTCTAAATCTTGGCTTTCTCCGTGTAGAATGAAAGGGTATATCTTTCCATCACAGGATGTAATTAATAAATGTCATAGTAATGAACATTTACATTGCTATACTATACTCACAGCCTAGGTTGCAGACCTATACTAGTTATCCTTCTGTCTTCAGCTACTTGTTTTATAACTTCATTACTCTTCATGTGTGGGACTATATTAGCTATAAATCACAAACATAGTAAATGTTTCAGTAGTAACGAATATGGAAATACTTATTTAATCTAAGTGGTGTAGTGCAGCTTATCTTTATAGCCTCTTATGCAAAGCAACAGTCATTGTCTAGTTTCTGTGTGATAAATAACTTGACACAGCCCTTCAGAAGAGGGTTAACAAGAGGACTTACTTATCTGTTAACATCATTGACAAGGACAGCATTGGTTTGGGATGGTAATTAATAAACTGATAAATATGAACAACTTAGCACATAGAAAAATGATTAATATGCACTGTTGACATTAAGAAATGACTCCTAGGGAATGTTATTTTTGTCAGCATTTCTTTCTTTTAAAAATTGAAATGAATAATCTTTACCTGGGGATAAAGGCCTGTTACCTGCATAAGGATTTCTGAAACTCAGCAGTAATTCAAAGCCTCAGGAATTACATTTTTTTTCTCTCTCAAACAATAGAGAACAAAGAGAGCGAGAGCAGGTGGAACTCAATGGAACCAGTGGTCTGGCTGAGGTGGACCCAGAACCAGTTATTGTTAATCCTTTCCAGCCAATAGCAACTGTAATCCTTGAGGTATGGATGGTGACAAGTGTAATTTTTGTATCTTAAGTTATAAAATTGGAAGTTAAGAAAGGAGGCAGGGAATTGGGAAAGGAGGCAGAAGTGTTTCACCAGAGACCAGTTATTTCTAAAAGAATTAAATGGGAGACACAGGTTAAAGGTTTGTTGTTTTTTTTTCTCTTCAAATTTCCTTATAGTAAGGAAAGGTGACTTCAGCATTAACTGAGAATAAAAATTAACATTGAATGTAGCCAGTGTAATAGTTACTGTCCTGAAAAATCTTTTTGCTATTTGTTTTCTATAGTATTAATATATTTATTTTTATTTACATTGTATCTTTGTCTCTGTATTGCTGTTACTATCATCTCTTTACAGTAATATTTATATGCTTACGATGCATTATACTATGTCAATGAATTTATTGTTTACCCGGGATACTCAAGAGTGTTTCAAACCATAACAAATTCTTTTATGTGTAAATGTGATTTATTTTAATTGTAATTGGCAAAACTTTTAGCGAAATTAACTCATCGATTATTAATCATGAAGAAGTTAAGGGTTTTTGTGTGTGGGGTGTGTATGTATGTCTGTATATCTGTGTCTTTGTTTTTCTTTTCTACTGGTGCCCAGAGTTTGCAAAGTTTACTCACCCTCAGCAGCCATGCCTCCTCCAAGGCAGAGCTTCCAGTACTTGTTCTCCGATCCCCAGTGCTTAATGTGGCAGCTGGTTTTCTGGTTCCACTGCCTGTATGTTTTCCATTCCTCTTCCCCTGTCACTGCCTCCTTCCACACAGGTGCTCATCTGGAAAGGTGGATGGTTGTTTGTTCCTTGGGGCTGCTGCTGAGGAGGGAGGCAGCTCCACAGGTAAGAAGATGATTGGATAATTTTTGTATTGCTTTTATTTTGCAAAATAATTGGAATATGAAATATTTGGACTTAAGTTGCTTAGGTACCAGAAGGTTAATTGTATTTAATCTTTTTATTAACCCCATTGCATTGAACTTAATTAAATGTGTGCTTTTCTAAGTACAGTAAAGCTGTCTGTTTTTGAAAGCTGTTTTAATAAGAAGCTATTGTTTTGTCTCCCTCCTATTAAATATTATTTTTGTCAAGTTTTGTTTTATGCTCTTTAAAACATATTGGTGGAGAAGAGAGAAAGCAAGTTTGACTTTTCAGTGTGAAACATTAATTTGTATGTCTAATAAAGCTTACCTTGTGAGTAATGCCCAATTTTCTAGTACTGCGGTTACCTAGAAAAGACCTTAAAGCTTCTACCAACATTATATGTTTCACTGAATGAAGATGTGAACAATACTGGTGTATGAACTAGTATACCTTATGTTGGAAATCCCTGAGTCAATTAGCGCATAGGGAAAGTGCACCAATTACTCTTTTAAGCTACAATAATTTTAAGTCTTGTAAAGAAATGAAAACAGATTACCTGTAGCCTTTTATACCAAGCATATTTTCCTTTTTCCTCCACAAAATTTATTCATTAAAATGTTTGCATTTTAGAGAAGCACCTTATATTGATTTGATTTTTCCCATAGATAAAAATGTTGAGGCATTGGTTCCAGTGGAATCAATGGAATATTACTAAACTTTGAATAAACCTAATTATGCCTAAGCAGTTTGTATAAAATAAAAATGACATTTCAAATCTGGGAGAACTGGATGTTGGGACAACTGAACAATCATCTTGAAAAAAGGAAAATTTTCATATACTGTATATACCATATTAAATCCAGAAGGCTGAAATGTATTTTTTTTAAAAAGAAGCCTTAAAAAGAGCTAGTACATACTAGTGTTAAACATTTGTATATATTTGGAGGAGGAAAAACTTTCAAAGCAAGGCAATCAAGCCACAAACCATGAAGTAAAAATTGATCAATCTTATTATGTTATTTTAAGAGCTGTTCTACAAAGTTAAAGGCAATAAAACCCAAGCAAACCCTAATGAAAAATATTTGAGACACATAGGACCAAAAAGAACCCTTAAAAATTATTATGAAAATAATGAGAATCAAATAGAAAAGTGGACATTGGTTTACCATGGGTAGTTCCTTAAAGAAAAATAAAAATGGCAGTAACTGTATTTAATAGTTCATTTTCCTAGTGATAGATAGTAATAGAAACAGTAAGTTAAAGCAACACTGAGGTAAAAACACTTATTTGTTAGTTTGATAAAGATATAAAAGATGGATAATGATATACAGTATTCAAAAAGATATGGGGAGATATCACTCTTCAACCTTTTGCCTGGGATATAAATTGACATCAGTTTTTCTGAAGAGAAAGTTGTAATGTGTCACATTTTAAAATGTGCTTACCCAGTATCAACAGTTCTAATCCTAAGAATTTATTCTAAGGAACTAATTCAATAGTTGTGTTTCTTTTAATAGTGAAAAATTGAAAGTAACCCCTTTTTTCATTGATCAGGAATTTGTAAAATAAGTTATAATGACTTATTCATTATCATAATAAATATTCAAAATGATAATGTAATTGGTTAAAGTAATCATTGCTGACACTTATATGACATTTAGGTAACAGTTGACAAGGTGTCGGGCACTATTTGAACGAAATGTACTTAAGTTAAAACTTCAGTTCTTTCTGTTTAAAAGACACATAAATATGTATATATAGAGAAACAATCTATCACATTTATGTGTGTTTGTGGGTGGTGTATGTCTGTACATGTGTGGTAGGCAAAGAAAAGTATCTCCTAGTGATTATATACCAAATAGTGGTCATCTGTAGGTTGTAGATTTACTGGTATATTTGTTTTCTTCCTTAATACAATCTGTTTTTTGGAAGTTTGGCAGTTAGCATGTTTTAATGATGTATTTAACAAATAATTTTAATGGAAACATCACAGTTTTCTGAAGTTACAGAATACTCTTGGATCATTTGCCTTTTCCTTTAAAAACTACCTTAGATACAACTGTTATATTGAAGATGATATATTTCATTTTTGTTAGAATGAAAAAAAGCTTGAAAAAGAGAAAAAGAGGCAAAATATGGAGAAAGACTATGATGACTGTCCCCAGAGGCACAGAGTGGAGCATGAGCAAGTAGAGACACAGAGCCAAATCAGTGACAGTAGCCGACAAACTAATGAGTTTGGGATAGTAGAAAATTATAATGAAGCATTAACACAGCAGTTGGAAAATGAAGATGAGACATACCAGCCATCATCAGAATCAGGTGATAAATCTAGTTATTAAATAAGAAGGTTACATGTGTGTCATATAAACTTAATTATACCTCTTTGTCATGATTATTTTCATAGACAGTTATATTTTTGTCTCTAAATGCAGTATTTATCATGGTTTTCTTGTGGTTTTTTAGTTATTCATTAGTCAATTTGCTAACCTACATTTTTATTCAAGATGCCTTGAAATATAGTCTTCTGCAACTTAAAAGAATTTCAGCAGAAATTTTTTTCAGCAGATATATACCATATATACAGGGTCTGTCCAGAAGATGGTTCAGGCATGTAATTTGAAAGATAGAGACATTTATTGAAGAAGATACAAGATACCAGAAACATTGCACATAGGACAGTAACACCTCAGTCACCTTCAAAGTAGGCACCTTGGAGCCTTACACACTTCTCCCAGTGCCATCAGCTGCCTTGTCATATTTTCCTGAGTCTCATTGATGGTCCAAAATCTCTTCCCTTTCAAAGGTGATTTTAGTTTTGGGAAAAGCCAGAAGTCACAGGGCACCAAATCCGGGCTGTAGTGGGGCAGAGTCAGTCACCTGGGTGATTTGGTGTTTTGTCAAAAAAACCTGCACAAGATTTGGTGCGTAAGTGGATGCATTGTCAAGATGAAACTGCCAATCACTAGTTGCCCATAGCTGCAGCATTTTGAATCATCCAAATAGTTTCCACAGAGGAATGTTCAAGCCTAATGCAAAATTTGATACAGATTTGTTGCTCCACTGACTCAGTCATTTTGAATGTGGCAGCCACACGGTGCACATGCTCACTCAATGGCGTCTATCGCCCCCACTGACTAGTACAGTGAAGTCGTCATTGTTCACGCATGCACATTTGAGACCACTCTCCTTGGCTGCCAGGTTACATCTATGACACCCAGACCATTCTCGTTAACAGTGGCTGGACTTTTTCTAGACAGACCTCTATGTATGATCTCTGCTGAGACAAGTCAACACCTCTCCTCTCCTTTTTCCCTAGGCCATTCTGAGCTTTATGGAAATCCTTGCAATAATTGTATTTACTTAATACAACATTTGAAAAAAATGTTACTTTTGGAAATGTGAACTTTTTAACATTCTGAGTAGTTTCTCATAGAACTTAGAATATAGTCTTTTTGTTGTTTGTATCATTTATTAATCATTTCATAAACAATCATTTAAAAATTAATTCTTAGTAAAAGCAAGCTCACATTTTGATATTGGTAATAATTTCCAACTACAATTAAAGAAGCATTTCTATGGTAATAATATCAACATTCTAGTTCTAATCTTAATTTTTATTATATGAGTTTAATTTTTCCCAAGTTCCATGTTTATATTCTTGTAGATAATAGTAAAAAGAAAACTAAGAAACTAAGAATAAAAAGGAGTCACCGTGTAGAACCTGTTAATACAGATGACTCCACTCCTAAGAGCCCAACACCGCCCCCGCCTCCTCCTCCTGGTGAGTACTTTGACCTTGATTCTGAATTTAAAATCTGGCTTTGAACAAAAGCAGGATTAAAGAAAAGGAAATAAATTGTGTCGTTTTTATTGAGTATATTCATTATCCTGTGAATTGGCAAAAAAGGTAGAATCCTTTGCATGATTTTGTTCATAGTTGATGAATATAAGTATTTGTTGCTTTTTTAACCATAAGAAATGTTTTATAAAGGTAAAAATAAGTAAAAATTAATAAGAAAACCTTACCCAGACACTTCCTAGACTAGATTCAAATCTTAATTAAAATACCAGTGCACAGATTGCTAAAAGGAATTTAAGTAAATAGGATGGGTAATGTGAGTTTTTAAAAAACTGCATCTTTCATCCTGAAAGTTAACAGTTGAAACCAAGATACATGAATTTTTCCATTATATTTCTAACATACATACTGATCTTCTAAGTTATTATGAAGATTAAATGCAATACTGCATATAAAACACTGGGACATAATATCTGCATAATAATTATGAGTAATTTTTCAGCACTAGGCATAGTACCTTGTATACTATAGGTGCTCAGTAAATATATAAATGTGTATGTTTATACTTCTAGCACTGCTAGAAGGCTTTACATTGTAACATTTTCCTTTGAGAATTATTGAAGACTCGTTTCTAGTATGCCATTTTGTAAGTAAACTTTTCTTATAGCGTCTGCTAGAGGTTAAAATAATAGCTTAAGGTTATTTGTGGTACTGGTGAAGATGCTTATATTTCAACTAAAGGTAACTAATACTTAAAGCAAATGTTAACATCTATAAAATTGTAAAACAGAAATTTAAAATGAGTTTATGGCTAATCATTTTTGTGCCATTCAGTATATATGAATTGACATAAAATATTATACATTCCTATATAGAAAGGGATCCTCTCAACCAACCTAAAGAGACATTATTTAACAGTGTTTAAATGTTTTTCTCTTTCTTTAGTTGGCTGGGGAACCCCCAAAGTCACTAGACTTCCAAAACTTGAGCCTCTTGGGGAAACACGTCATAATGGTAATGCAAAAGGATCAGTTTTCAAATATCTGTACATACTACATTCACTTTTCTTTACCTCATTACTTCAACAAACTTTTAATTTTGGAAGAATTCACAGCCGTCCTTTTTCATTATACATTTTTTTTCATTTTATTTCACTTTTTTTATTTTTATGTACCCCTTGCCTCTAAATAATTTGAATTGATGTTTACCTTAGAATACAGAGGTCAAAATAATCATAGCATGTGTTTATCCATTATACTTGTACATTTATGTAAATTGTGATGGAAAGTGAAAGGCTTTACAACAACTTAAATAGAACTTCCAATTATAGTGCTTTAAAAACTGCATTGTCTTCTATACGTGTGCTCAGTGTACTCAGTGATGCCATGTAACTGCTGTTTCTCTGCTTGTAACGAGTCACCAAGTGGCTGAGGATTAAAATGAAATATCAACACAGTTGTAGAATCGGAGCTCAATTGAGTATACCAGCAATCATTAGCGAAAATTAGAAGATTTATTTTCATCTTTAAAGAGAGAAATGTTTATCCTTAGGCTATATCAGAATTACAGTGAAATCACATCTGTTTGGTTGACTGACTTTATATCGTAAAGCTTTTATGGACCATAATAGGTTAGTTTCTATTTTATACTCTGAATTATATATGTTAGAATACATTATCAGTTTAAATATTCAGTATGTTTTTAGAAAAAATAGGTAATATTAATATATTTGTGTTTGTGTGTATATATGTGCACAAACATGTATATATAGAAAATATTAATATCTCTTATGACAGATATTTTTTTCTCTTACTGAATCAGGTATCCAACAAACAACTATTTTGTATTTGACACAACCTAAACATTGGTGATACCAAGATGCATAAGATATCGATTCTGCCTTTCTGGGGCTCCTAGTCTAATAGAGAAGACCATACTTCAGCTTACTTTACTATGCAGCAATTCACAGTATACAGTTATGTGTCTATGGTGTGGAATTGGAGAGTACTCTATACAAGCTGTTGGGACAGTCAGTGAAAGTGGTATTAGGACTGAGCCTTTAAAGGAGAAGAGTCTGTCAGCACAAGAAACAATAGACTTCAAAAGTAGTGAGGTTGGAAAGGTCACCAAGTATTTGGAAAATAGCATAAAGTTACTTGTGACTGGAGCTTATTTCCATGTGGATAGAGTGCGTAACAGAGGACATTTAAAGTTATGGAGAGTGTTGAAACTGGGATTATGGTTTAGGGACTGATTGTGAAGGGGTTGACATATATGTTAAGCTATTCGGTCTTGCTATAATTTTACAACAGACACTATATGTTTTTAGCAGGGAAATAGTGTTACTAGTTTTGTAGTTTAGAAAACCTATTTTTGACACAAATTGAAGTACAGACTTGACGGTGGCCACACCTGAGGTAAGAAAGGATCCCAGTTAGGAGGCTGTTGCAGTAGTCAAAGTGAAAAGGGAGGAATGGAAATTAGAATGGAGAGTAAAAAATGTATGCAGTGGGCATTTTAACAAATGTCTGATTGATGAATGGCTCCATGGGCTGAGGGAGAGAGGGTTATTTGGCTAGAGGGGTTAGAAGGTTGGTGCCACCTGTAAGACTGAAAATCCATGAGGGAGGAGAAAACGTGCTTTGGAGGTGTACGTAGGTTTATCTGTTTGGAAATGTCTGTACTCCAGTACAAGTGAGATTCTGGACCTCAGGAAAAAAGAAGGGCACAGTGTGTGTGGGAGTGTCTGTAGGTAGATTTTTTAAAATTTATTTTTTATGTTTATTTTTAAGTATATTTTCTTGGTTATGCTATTACAGTTGTCCCAGTTTTCCGTCCTCCACCTACGCCCCAATCCTCCAGCATTCCCCCCGCACCTTAGTTCATGTCCATGAGTTGTACGTATAAGTTCTTTGACTTCTCTGGTGCCTATACCATTCTTAACCTCTCCTTATCTATTCTAGGCCTACCCATTATGCTTCTGATTCCCTGTACCTTCCCCTGCAATGCTTCCCCTCACCTTCTCTACTGAAAACCTTCCATGTGATGTCCATTTCTCTGATTCTGTTCCTGTTCTACTTGTTTGCTTAGTTTTTGTTTTCATCGTTTTGTTTTTTTAGGTTCAGTTGTTAATAGTTGTGAGTTTGTTGTCATAGCTTTTGATCTTCAATTTCTTAGGTAAGTCCCTTTAACATTTCATATAGTAAGGGCTTGGTGATGATGAACTCCCTTAACTTGATCTTATTTAGGAAGCACTTTATCCACCCTTCCATTCTAAATGATAGCTTTGCTGGATAGAGAATCTTGGATGCAGGTCCTTGCCTTTCATGACTTGGAATACTTCTTTCTAGCCCCTTCTTGGCTGTAAGGTTTCTTTTGAGAAATCAGGTGACAGTCTGATGGGAACTCCTTTGTAGGTAATTATCTCCTTTTCTCTTGCTGCTTTGAAGATTCTCTCTTTATCTTTAATCTTGGATAACTTAATGATGATGTGCCTTGTTGTGTTCTTCTTTGGGTCCAGTTTCTTTGGGACTCTCTGGGCTTCCTGGACTTCCTGTAAGTATTTCCTTCACCAGGTTGGGGAAGTTTTTCTTCTTATTTGTTCAAATAAGTTTTCAGTTGCTTGCTCTTCCTCTTCTCCTTCTGGCACCCCTATAAATCAGTTATTGGAATGTTTAAAGTTGTCCCAGAGGTTCCTAAGCCTCTCCTCATTTATTGGAATTCTTGTTTCTTCATTCTGTTCCAGTTGGATGTTTATCTCTTTCTTTCATTCTAAATCGTTGATTTGAGTCCCAGTTTCCTTCCCTTTACTGTTGGTTCTCTGAATATTTTGCTTTATTTCATTTTGGGTAGCCTTCATTTGTACCTTCATTTTGCAGTTGAGCTCAATCAGTTCTGTGAGCATCCTGATTACCAGTGTTTTGAACTCTGCATCTGATAGGTTGTCTGTCTCCTCATCACTTAGTTCTTTTTTCTGGAGTTTTGCTCTATTCTTTCATTTGGGCCATGTTTCTTTGTCTTGGTACACCTGTTAAGTTGTAAGGGGGCGGGGCCCTAGATATTCACCAGGGCAAGGCAACCCTCTGTGCTGCGTTGTGGCATTGTCTGTGAGGGAGGGGTCAGAGAGGGAACAGTGCAACTCACCTGCTCGACTCTAGCCCTACTTTCCAACAAACTCACTTGTGTGAGGCTGGGAGCTTCTTCTCCCTGTGGCTACCCCTGCCATAGTGCACAGCCAGCTCTGAGTTCCAGGTTCCAGTTCAGCCAGCCCCACCCACCCACTCTGCCCTGTTTCCCATCTGCCTCCTACTGGTCTGGTTGTCTGTTTCTTTAATTCCTTGATTGTCAAAGTTCCATGCAGTTGGATTTTCTGGCACTTCTGGTTGTTTATTGTTTTTAGATTGGCTATTATCCTCCTTTTGGTTGTGTGAAGAAGCAAAGAGTTTCTGCCTACACCTCTGTCTTGGCCAGAACTCCTTTTTTAAAAAAAATTTCAGTTGTCATCACACAATAGGATGCTTTGCCCATAATGCTCTGTGATTATTTACTGAATGAATGCAGTTAAGAAAATTATAATTTCCTATTTCTGGGGGAGAGCATGTAGAATGCAGAGAAAGGAATCAATGGTAGTATCTAGGGGGAACATTATACTTAAGGGAAAGTGGAAAAGAGTTAAAAATGGGCTGAGAAGGTCATTTTTGTTTTGTTTTTCCTTTCTTTTTATTAAAAATTAGAACTGAGAGTTATAATAATTAAGTTTAGGACCACCATATTCCTATATTTCAGTTAATTTTCAGTTAGTATCAATAAATTAAGCTTCCCATAGTAGATAAGAAAACACTATAACTTCAAAAGTTTTAAAAATATCTGTATTATTTTTTCATACATTTTAAGTCAGATTATACCTAAGGTGAATTAAAAAA
Organism: Carollia perspicillata; assembly: GCA_004027735.1. NCBI lineage: Eukaryota > Metazoa > Chordata > Mammalia > Chiroptera > Phyllostomidae > Carollia > Carollia perspicillata. The sequence goes on from PVKM010000616.1 coordinate 55,421, forward strand.
CAATGTATGGTCATTTCTCCTTGTAGTAATAGAGGAAAAAAGTAGATATAATAAATTAAATTTTTTAATTAAAATAATTTAATAACAATTTTTAGGGTTTATCATGAGATCTTCATCCAAGATGCTTATAGGTCCCAATGTTGTAATTTCATTCTCTTTTTCTCTCTAACTTTGTACACATTTCTTTGCATTTGATTCATGGAAAGTAGACAAGTACATGATAAACTAGCTTAGATAAATAAATTTAAAGCCCTGGCTGGCGTAGCTCAGTGGATTGAGCGCAGGCCCGTGAACCGCAATCGTGGTTCGATTCTCAGTCAGGGAAAATGCCTGGATTGCAGGCCAGTTCCCAGTGGGGGAGCATGAGAGGCAACCATACATTGATATTTCCCTCCCTCTCTCCTTCCCTTCCCCTCTAAAGATAAATAAATAAAATCTTTTAAAAAATAAATAAATAAATTTAACTGATTGGCTTGGCACTTAAAATTTACTATGATGAAAAACAATTTGTTATAGTCAGATGGGAATTTTTAAGGCACATTCTTAATTATTTTTTGATTATAGACATTTAACTTGAAAACACTTTGATTCTACTTTTCTAATTGCTTTTATTGTCTGTAAAGCTTATTCAGTGTAACAGGTAAGACAAATGTATTCAGAGAAGAGATGAGAATCTCTTTTCCCTTTGTAAACATTCCCCATCCATACTTCATTAGTATGTTAGGTGTTGTACATTATGGGAAATAAGTCAAAAATTTATTCCAAATTACTTAATGTATAAACTAGAGAATATTTTCAAATTTTAAAATTCTGTATGTAGTATTACTGCTATTTAAGTTTTCATGTTAAAACTGTTTGAACCCTTTATAAAAATGGGTATTAAGTTGGTCATACCAGTTGGGCACTAAGACCAACTTATATTCCCTACAGTTAGGCTAATAAGAAACTTGCTTTGTAGAATGATTTAAGTTTTCTGGCAAAGAACTAATACAGTATCAACTGCAAAAATAAAATAATATTTTGTGAGGGAAAGAGATAAACTTCTTGCTAAGTTTTTCTACCGGGATACTGGTTCCCTTGGCAGTTTCTATTCATGAATGTCTACTCCAGTAAACTGAGACTCCCTGTGTTTGCCTGTCTGTCTGTCCAATAATGGATGCAGTGTTCTGTCTTGTGACCTGCCTTCTCTTATGGATCCAAGGACAGTTGTTGATTTTTCAGTCTGTCCAGCTATTTACTTCATGTTAGGATGGAGTGGTGACTTCCAAGTTCCTTAAATGCTATTATGATTTTGTTAAATTAGCATTTGTTAAGGTGAACCCCTGCGTGCCGTATGGTAAGCTTGAGTTCTGAAAGACCACAAGAGAAATTGCAGTAGAATTTATTACTCACAAGTTTTGGAGGAAGTACATGGCATGCCTTGAGGGTTCCACAGGGGGTGATCCAGGCAGGGTGCAGGCAGAGAGATCTACAGGATGTAGGGCACTTGCCTTTTTTAGGGTATGTGGGTGATGTGCTTTGGTGTTCTCAGGCTAAAGCCAGACTTGTTCATTCAAAGCAAAAAGAGTGGAGTTTTGTTAAGTTCCACTGGGGTCTTATATGAGAATAGGCCTTGGAGGACAAGGGAGACTCTTGACTACAAGGGTCACTGGGGAATTCATATCAAGAACTCACTTAGGACTCTGCAGACAGTTACGGAGAGCATGTGCTTGCATGAGGGGCTACTGTCTGTTTGAGGCCCCCTCACAGCCACTTGGCCAAACAAAATGGATGCTGAGGCAGCGATACCCTGGAGGGGCTTAGCTCAGCTCCAGACACATGCAGAACTGGCTATGGGTCCCTAATACATTTTCTTTCTTTTTAAATTAAATTTATTTGAGTGACATTGGTTAGTAGGATCATATAGGTTTCAAGTGTGCATTTCTATGATACATGATCTGTGCATTGCATGTGTGCCCACCTAATACATTTTCAGTATATTTGTTTCAAGTAACCCTGAGCACCTATGCTTCTAGAATAATTTTAAGGGATTAAGCCAGAAATAATTACTTACTGGAAGCTTAGATATGCTATTAAATTTATAAGCTAATTGTGATAATGAAGATATAGGAACTTATTATGAAATAGAAAATAAGACTTTTTATATCAAGTATTCCCTAAATCACTAAACTATATTGAAGCATCATTATAGAAAACTCCTACTTATCAGAACACTAAGATAATTAATTATTTCTTCCAAAAAACCTAGAAGTAGTATCATTTGGGTAAGGACATGGATTGTACAAATACTGACTCATCAGGGCTGTGATAACAGGGTCCATAGATTTTGAATATTTGTTATTCATTCTCTTCTAAGGTGAACATATAATTGGAAACAAAAATAATAATGTACACATTAGGTGCAGCTTTTTATTAAATTAACTAGAGATTAATTTACAGTATATTGTTAAAGATTTACCATAGTGGTTGTGTTTTGAATTTATTCAAGTTTTCTTAGATTTTGATTTTTTCCTATTCTCCTATTGCTTCATCTGTCAAGTCGGTGTCTTTTTTTTAAAAGGCATTGGTTGGCAAATAATGAATTGTGTCAAAAATATGCATTTACCATAACTGTTTTTGTGTTTGTGTTATGCCTTCTATACATAGATTTCTATGGGAAGCCACTGCCTCCCCTGGCTGTGCGACAGAGACCTAACAGTGACGTTCAAGACATGATTTCATAACCACGTCCTGTGGATGAGCTGTCTTAATATCAGCGAGATGAACTGGAGGACCTTCTTTTTCAAAAAAATAAAAACTCTGAACACTGATGAATGGGACAGGATAACCATAGCAATTTCAGTGAGGCGATTAATAGCCAAAGACTTACTGACCTGATAATTACTTTTCCATGCTGTTCATGGTATTAAAAAAAGAAAAAGAAAGAAAGAAAAGGGGGACAAGAGGCGGGAGGGAGCAAAAGACCAGCAGCAGATGGGATGAGCACTTTGGGCCCAGTTAGTGAGGATTAGCATTAACTGGTTTATGCATCTCCACTTAAGGGTATATTCCTGAAGTAAAATCTTTCAGAAAGAGCCAATGGACTTTGCACACTTTCATTACTATTTGTTTAGTAGTCTTATTTCTGTACCTTAAACATTTTTTGTAAGATACATGTTCATGGAAGGGGAATTCTTGGGAATTTATAAGCTAAATTTTTAACTTTTTATATTTTTCTATAACTTTTGTTTAAGAATTTTAATTACTGTAATATTGATGATACTTTTCTATAATACTTTGTTTTAAATTGTGTCTGGAAAATAGAGTTGATTTACTGGTTGAACATTAACTATACAAATGATATATTTTATATATTTTGAGGTATGTTTTATAATAGTATTGTTCTTGAAGTATACATCCTAATTTGACCTAACTTTAAAATAATACTCTTGAAAAAATAGAGTCTAGTTCTTTATTCTAGCAAAGAATAGAATTTGAAAGCACTGCCCAAGGAGAGAGTTCAATTTTTTTGTTGCTTTCTTTGATGACGATCCTAATAAATAAAAGAATCTTGAAAAATAAAATAAAAATGTTATGTGAGATACTATTAAGAGTCCCAATAAACCCCTCTTTTAGAGATTAAACCCTTTGAGAAATCAGACGACTCCTCACTCCCTTGTCTGTCAGCAGCTGCAGTGATTCTTAGGTTATCGTAATATTTTAGTGCCTTGAAATTAAAGGCAAAAGCTACTGTAGGTCCAGAGACTTGTGTTTATGACAGGGAAATGCTGGGTTACTAAAGGAATAAGAATAAATAATTCCAAAATAATTCTTGTGAAGAAATAATTCCAAAATAATTTCTCAATTTTAAAATAGTAGCATGTCTCTTGCACAGAACAGTGACATCTATAGGATTCTCTATTTGTCTGGCATTTGGACAAACTTTTAGATAGGAATGAGGAATAAATTCATAATGTTGCATTTAATTTAAAGCATATATTTATATCAAAGTGAAAATCCTGTAAACAGTATGATTCCTATATCACCTTGTCAATTTGATAATTTGGTAACTTGTACTGACAACAGGCATATACTGGTATCTGACAATAACATAAATATGTCTAAGGCAGTTAGTATGATTATTTACTTTTACAGTTTTACTTGAGAACATAACATTTTATTTACATTTTAAACTCCCTGAACTTTCATTAACCAGGTCACTTTTTACTCTAGTCAGCATCATATACAGTTTTTTTTTTTGAGGTTTTTACCTAGCATTGTACTTCAGATACAAAATTCCTAACCTAAATTTCATAGATGGCTGATATGTAAGAAAATCAACACAAGGAGACATGTATTAATTTTGAGCTGGATTTTAAAGGGGAAAAACTCATTTGTACATCTTTTTTATTTTTTTGTAACATTTATATTTCTCTTTTTTAAAAAAGCTAAACTCATACTTTTCCATCTTTTAAAAATTCATCTAGTTTGAGAATAAATATGCTTTTTTAAATTTGCAATTGTGTATAATATTTACTGAGTCCTTTTAATTAAAGTGACTTTGAAATTAAATATATAATGAAGTGGAATTAATGTTTTGTGTATCTCAAGAATTAATTTGTATTCTTAAAGCATTCTAAAAGTTTTAAAAGTTTTGTAAATCCAGGTGGCTTTTAACAGTTAAACGCCTATTTTGTTATATGCTGCATTTTTATTCTTAACCATCGTAAATTATGACATTTCACACAATAAAAATAATTTATATCAGTATGCTGTTTCCTCTTGTCATTTGATGAATTTAAATGATTTCTTTGGCATAAAAAATAGTAAAGGCTTTGAAAACATGATTGTTGAAAGACATTCTAAGTCAACAGATTAAAACAACTTTTTGTTATTTTACATGAAAAACTTTTCTCTGCACAAGGTTTTATATATGTGGCAAATATCATTTTAACTCCAGTTAAAATGATATTTAACTGGAAAAATGAGATTATATTGAAACTGAACCCAGGTTCAGCTGCCTATTGCAGGAAAAGCCAAACTTGTGAGATAGGTACTAGTGAGAAAGAAAGTGATTTATGCGATTGCTGGCATCTCAAAAAGATGAGTGGACTCCTGTCTTCAAAAACCCATCTTAACATCTCTGGTCAAGCCAGCCATTATTATAGGGAGTTGGTGGGAATTGTGTGCAGGTGAGGGGGACTTCCCAGGAGCAGTGCAGAAGGGCAGGTGCTGGTGAGAGTGGGAAGGGGGAATAAGGGGTGGTGGCTGAAAGGGGAGTGGTGCCACTTTTGCCCAGGTTATTCCCTTCATTCTGGTGTTATCTCTCAATTTACCTTAGTATTCCCCCCTTCGGGGGACACCTGTGGTTTGCAACTGCAAGGAGAACTAAATACAAGTTTGATTATATACTTTGATTTGTTACAGAATACATAACTTTGATTACACTTGGGAGGTACTAAATCATGGTTACTACTTAACAATTTAGTGCAAACAGGTTTTTATGAGGATGGAAGAGAGGAAAAGCAGAACAAAGAGAGCAGGGTGTGGGGTTGCAGACAGGCAGGCACTGTGCTTGCTGGTCTTTGCATTGATCTTTTTGATCAGCCTCTTGAGTCAGCCTTCTGGTCTTGGTCAGCTTAGCAGGACTCCAAGGTCAGGTTGTTTCTCGGGTTTACACAGGAATTGAACTATTGACTCTAGTAAAGTATACTTAGAAAAGAAATTTTTAGCATGTGAACTCTAGCTTTGAGAGGAAAAAATTCAGGTTACAGGGACAAGCTGGGTTTAATATTTGCTAATATTAATATGTATAGCTCTATGTAAAAATAGTGTATTCATTCCCCATTAGAATATCGTGATTATGATTCAGTGTCTGTCTTTTGTTAAGTTTAAGCTACTGACCTAAAGATGTCTTTTTACTTATTTGAAAGTTAATTCTATGTGCCTTTCTATGTAAAATGCATATATAACATGTACAATATTAAATGTGATTGATTTCAAGTGTAAAACTGTGCATGGAAGCAGCATTAGAAAAAGTATTGCAAAATGCTAATAGTTAGATTTTTAGAGTTCTGGTTGTGTTTTTTCCTCCAATTTTCAAGCTAATTTTGTAATTTGGCTTTTATAATGGGGAAGCGAATTTGTAATTTTGTAAAAAGTGCCATTATTCTGCAAGTTCAAAATTATACATACTCTTTTGCCCTGGCTGGTTGCTCAGTTGGTTGGAACATTGTCCCATACACTGAAAGGTTTCAGGTACAATCCCCAGTCAAGGTGTATATGGAAGGCAACCAGTCAATGTCTCTGTCTCTCCTCTCCCTCTCCTCTTTTCTCCCCTCCCCTCCCCTCCCCTCTCCTCTTCTCTCTCTTCCCCCACCCCTTCCTCCCTCTCTAAAATTAATAAAAAATATCCTGCGGTGAGGAATAAAAAAATTACTCTTTTAAGTGCAATATGGACAACTTCATATGTAAAACTTACTGTGAATAGCTCGGAGACATTCAGCTGTAGAATATACCAGTATACTTGCAGCTGATCTCTAACTAAGTATTCTTTTACTATGACTATACTTTAGTTTATCTGTTACTTGGTTCTATATGCTATGCTGTTTACCTTATTCAATTTCTCCCATTCCACACTAAAACATCCAATGCTTCCAGGTAGCAAATGCTTATCAAAAATGAAACTGCTTGATTGAGTAAAAAAGGAGAAAGGTCTCATGGTCATGGACAACAGTGTGGTGATTGCTGGCGGGAGGGGTTGTAAGGGGACTCAATGGTAATTGAAAAAAATAAAGATTAAATAAATAAAATAAAATATTGTTAAAAGAACCCCTGAAACTGCTTATCCAAATAAAGCTGTAACTTATAAACTATTATCCTTAGCTTTAATACCTAAGTTTTTCTGTAGGTGGAGTATGTGTTGCAGCTGAGATTTTGCTAATACTAATTTATCAAGAAACACAGTCTAGCTGATCCAAAAAACAAAAAATCCAGATATTTCAAAATGTATATTAAAGTGTGGTATAAATGATCAAAATACCAATAATCCATTAGCTATGTGGAAACAGAAGAAGCTCTTTTTTGAGGAAAATTAGGAAATCATACATGAATGTCCTTTAATAAGGGGATCAGCTTATAATTAAGAGAAAAACAGGAAGAAAATCATTTGCATGTTTAGAGCCTGAGTTGTAAATTCCTCTCTGTGCTGATGAGGAAACAATTTATGACCTAGGGAATGAATCAGTTTTTATAATACATTGTTTTCAATGAACATTTTGAATATACATTTATACTAAGATGACTGTATTAGTTTGCTAGGGCCATAAAAAGTACCACAGACTGGATGACTTAAGCAACAGAAATTTATTTTCTCATAATTCTGACGTGTGGAATTCCAGATCAAAGAGTTGTAGGGATGGTTTCTTCTGAAATCTCTCTTCCTCAATTTACAGATGGCCCCCTCCCTGGGTCCTTATATAAGGCCCTTTCTCTGTGTATGTTCTTACCTAGTTTCTCAGTGGGTCCAAATTTCCACTTTTTGTAAGGACACCAGTCAGATTGAATTAGGACCCACCCTAAAGGATTCCTTTTAACTTAATCACCTCTGGAAAAATCCCGTTTCTTAATATGTTTGTCAGAATTGAGGTACTGGGGGGGGGGTAAGTGCTTCAACATATGAATTTTGGGAGTGTAGGTTTCAGCCTAAAACAGTTATATACATGTTCTGTACTTTGTACATGCATCTCCCTAAACATTGTTTAAAGATTGGATAAAAATAAGATGCAAGTTACCATATTTGCTTCCTTGTCCCAATGCACTGTCTGCTGGATTTTTATACACACCATTTGGGAAGCCTAAAGCAATAAAATAGAGCCTCAGCTAACTAGCTATTCACCTGAAGTCAAAGTGCAAGATTGCCTATAACTATGTTTTGTTCTCTTATTTTGATGGCAGGTTTTTCTTGTGTTTTTCTGCCATCCTAATGTTCTCTTAATGTTAGATATTTAACTACAAAGCCTGTCTTCACATTTTGATATATAAACCTCTATATGAACATGAAGGGTTCTGAGAGATGTTTTATGTAAATATGAAAATTCATGAAACAGTGTAGGAGATAGTCTATAAAGTACATACTCTGAAACATTTCTTAGATCAATTGGCTTCACAATAAAATTGCTTAGATATGTAGAAATTATTTTCCTGTTCAGTAGTAAATTCTAACATGCTTTCTTCTAGACAGTGAATGTGCTTTGTAGTTTAAGCATATTCAGAGTGCTAAGTGGTATTTTAATTAAGTCAACTGTAGTATGCTGATATTTTGAGGAGATACATTATATACACATATAAATATATATGCACACACAGCAAGAGCAAACTCACATTGTTTTCATAGTTACTGCAGGGAAGTATTCAGACTACCATCTTCTGATCGTGAGTAAGCAGCAAATATAAGAACCCAGAAAAATAAGGCAGGTAAATCTTTTTGGTCCCCAGCAGAAAGAAACCATTCTTGCTGAGACTGTGCCAATGGCCATATCACTGCTAAGCTATATCCTCATCAAGAAGTTATCTAAGATATCCTGGATGATCATCTCCCCGTGAGTGTAATCGTTATTCAGGTTAATTAATTTGACTATCTGCTTTGAAAATAAAAAGGGATGAGTAATAGTTTTTGCAAAAAGATGCTTCATTCATAATATTATAGTAAAAAAAAAAAAAAATCCACCCTGGCTGGTGTGGCTTAGTGGATTGAGTGCCAACCTGTGAACCAAAGGGTTGCTGGTTCAATTCCCAGTCAGGGCACATGCCTGGGTTGCAGGCTAGTTCCCAGTAGGGAGTGCATGAGAGGCAACCACACATTGATATTTCTCTCCCTCTCTCCTGCCCTTCCCCTTTCTAAAACTTAAGTAAATAAAAATTTTAAAAATTTCTGGTATTTGTGTCAGCTCAGTTTCTTATGTCTACAGTGGTTTAAAACAAGTCTGCTTCCGACAGTTTTTATTCTTAAAACTCAATGTGGAATTTTGTTCATTTTTCTGTAGTTATTTGATACGGGGTTGGGGGAATCTATTAACATTTTCATGATACATTGATACTGACTTTAGATAGATATATGAGTTAAATGTTAAAGATCAAATTGTAGAAAAGAGGGAGGAGGGGAGAAACAGATTTAGCTTCCTTCTGTGCAAAGAAATTCCCAAGCCTGAAAGCAATGAAATAAAAAACCCAATTGACTGCATAAAATTTTAAAATATTTTCACATTTAAAGTGGTTGTAGGAAAAATTGGAAGAGTAATTGAAAATGTGATATAATTAACATCTCTAATATAAATATGAATAAAAGCACTAAGACATCTATAGATAAGTGGACATGAGCAGATTATTTACAAAAGAAATATAAGATTTGAAAAACTACCCAAACCAAGAACATAATAAAAAACTGTTAAGATTATCAGACATGCAGATTCATGAGCAAAAATGTTTATCAATAATAGGCAGATAACTAAGTAAGCATGAGAATCTCCGGACCTTCAAATACTTGGGACTTCTAGAAATTACGCATATGAAAAATTACTTTAAAGTTTTTAAATCTTTTCTATTAGCTTTTAATCTTATACTGCCCTCCCCCACCGTGCAGTCCCCACACTCTTGTCCATGAGTCTTTCTTCCTTTTTGCTCAGTCCCTCCACCCCTGCCCTCCCCCACCCTTAGCTGTCATCCTGCTCTCCATCTATGAGTCTGTCCCCGTTTTCCTTGTTAGTTCAGTTTGTTCATTAGATTCCACATGAGTGAAATCATGATATTTGTTTTTCTCTGGCTTATTTTCACGTAGTATGTTGTCCAGGTCCATCCATACTGTCATAAAAGGGTAAAATTTTATTTTTTATGGTTGAGTAGTAGTCCCTTGTGTAACTGTCCCATAGTTGTTTTGTCCACTCATCTACTGATGGACAGTAGGGCCGCTTCTAGATGTTTGTGATGGTAAATAAAGCTACAATGAACATAACGGTACTTAGGTTCTCTCAAATTAATGTTTTGGGTTCCTTTAGATATATTTCCAGAAGTGGAATCACTGGGTCCAAAGGCAGATCCACTTTTGGTTTTTTGAGATATCTCCATACTGCTTTCCACAGTGGCTGCACCATGCTACCCTCAATGTGCCTCATCTCATCTTAGCTTGGAAGCTAAGCAGAGTTGGGCCTGCTTAGTACTGGAACGGAAGACTGCCCAGGAATACTGTGTGCTGTTCACTTATTGCTTCTTGGCCTTTTGGCTAAGATCAAGTGTCATGAAAAATTCTTAAGAAAAAGAGGTTACATTATATAGTGTTTGGTCAACCATCAAAATGCATTAAATTAGAAAAATACACCAAAGTGTTCATAGTAATTATCTCCAGTGGCATTATACCTAATTTTCATTCCATAGGCTTTAAAGATTTTTTTAATGAGAACTAGTTTATTTAAAACCAGAAAATAGAAATATGCTGAGTCACAAAACAATATAATAGAATATAATTTCTTTCCAAGAATAACACACCCTCTTTCCCTAATAGAAATATAGTATATATGCTTTCTAATAACCCCTTAAAAGTCTTTTATGTCTATATTGTAAATATGTTACCATTTTAATTCATTTAATGTAACGTAATGAGCACACAAAAATTATATAAAATCTTTACAAACACAGGTTGAAGGGCAGACTAATGAATTTTCCCTAAACATCCAACAAACTGGAGGCATCTACACAATCATTTCACTTCTTAACACTATATTTTCTTTCCCACCAAATTTAAATTTTTAGATTACTGGAGAACTTGTTTAAATAAATATATTAAACTTCAAATCACATTAAAGGTAATAACATCTGTTTACGTGGTCCTAAGATTTGCACATCATATATATCTACACTGACATTGTGTCAAGGGTCTCAAAATCAAATGCTCATTAAATATTAGGGACCACTTTAAGCCCTTTTCTCTGATAAGTTGCTGATCGCTGTTACAAGGGAGCAACGAAAGAGTAAGGCTAAAAGAGCAAATAAACGGCTCTGCCTATCGTAATGGGTGTAATACCGCCTGAGGACTAGTAATACTGCCCCTGGTAAAGGAGGGTGAGGTGGCCAGTGTGAATGGTCGTTTTGGTCTTTTCAGACATTTGATGTCAGAACTTGATGATAATCATGAAAATCACGACTGAAAATCACACACAGCAACAATAAATTTCCTAGCCTCTACGCTACTAAGCACTTCAGTTATTTCAATCAATTTAATAATCATTTAACCCTCCCCATTAAAAGAGAGAGATTATCTTAATGCGCCATCTCTAGGAAATGTGTCTTAATTTCTTTTGCATCAAATTCATCCTTTTATCTGGAGTTCTGATGATCTGGGCTAAGGGGGGTCATAAGATTTAGTAGATTAATTCTATTTAGCCTCTGAGAAGACTTCAAAACAACGATCACGCAACAAAACCTAATAACCACTCTCCTACGGAGAAGAGTGGAGAAGATTTCCACTGTTCTACGGAGTTCCCTGCCTCCCAAGCACACAAAAGCCAGAGATATCTTTGAGATACGCTTCAGTTTCTGATGTCGGCGGGCCCAAAAGGCTCTAGCCTCCGCCCCGGAAGTAGGTACCGTCTGCTCGAGCCACCCACTGGGCGGAATTGCGCGCGTACCTCTCGCGGGACCTAGGCTTCCACGGCGAGATTTCGACAACTCTTGCAAGGAAGTATCTCGCGATAAGTTCCGCTGGGAAAGTATGGCAATTAAAGGAATTCCCGCGAAACTCTGAAGTGAGGCTGTTTATTCGGTTCCTTACGCCTTTAGGTGTCGGACAGTGTATACCTGTTGTTTGGGATCTTGCGACGGAATAATGTTGACCCGGGTGAGGGTTGCGGCCCGCGTGGCGCTCCTGACTAAACCAGGCGCTTCTATAAGGGTCTGGTGGGGATGGAGGGGGCTGGGACGTGGGAAATTGGGGATGTCTGGGTTTCTCCGGTTTCACAGTCCAAAGCACTTGCTCGTGAGCGTTGTCTGTCGTTTTCTTCCGAGACCCCTCTGCCCCAGGTAACCCCTGTGCATCTCAGCACGCAGACTTCAGCAGCTCTTCCCTTCAGCTGTGAGCAGAAGGCCAGCTCCTCGCGGGCCGAGACTGCCTTTGTCACTGCTCCGTCCTGGGAGCTTAGAACCAATGCCGTTGCATACATAGTTGGCCCTCGAAAGGCTTTTCTTGGATGAGGAAATGAAACAATTTCAGAGAAGTTTACGAGGAAACCGGAGTGACTTTTCTTCTAAATGAACTTTATTTTGGAATAATCCTCCATTTACAAAAAAGTTGCACAGATTTCTCTATGCTGTTCACCCATTTCCCCCTAATGTTAACGTTTAGAGTGAGTTACCTAAGTTGACTTTTTTGCCTAGACATTTAAGTTGGCTTTCTGTGCTAAGACCACTAGATTCTGCTTTTAACATTGTTTTACATTTGAGCAATAATCAATTGGAGAAACACTTAATTTTAAATAAGTAGAGTATGGTAGTCAGTTTGCTTCTGTGTGAAGTACTGCTTCCATTGCAAGAACTAGTAATTATCTAAATAAAGTGTTCTTAAGAAGAAAGACTGCTAACGTTGAAGTTACAGAAATTTGTAGTATCAAAGTGTGTCAGCAACTTTTTCTTATCATCATAGCTGAAAGCAAAATCAGAGAGGAAGCTTGCAAAACAGGTTTGCAAAGTTGTATTGGATCATTTTGAAAAACAATATTCCAAAGAACTTGGAGATGCCTGGAGTACAGTAAGGTTAGTATAATTCATCTTGATGCTTTGTGATAGAGGAAGAAACCTTTTTGGGTGAGGGGTGCTGTGAGTACAAAAGAATCAAAACTGGCTGCCTTTTTTTATTAATGCTACAGAAGGGAACTAGGAGAAAATGGATTAAGTTATGGGAACATAGAAAGGGGAGATAAAAACTTTGTAGTGATAGTAAGCAAAAATTGTTATGCCCTTACGTTGAGCAATGCTTTGACCTTTGAAACAACACAATGCACACAATTTTGACAAAATTAACTATACTGGTAACAGAGAAATCTTTAAACATTTGGGGATATTTGAGTAGTTTCTGAAATTCAGAAGATAATACATCAAATCTTTAAAGCCAAGACTGCTTTATCTTAAATTCACTTTTGGTAATCATATTTCTTCCCTGTCTGTGCCTGGCCATGTTTTGAATAAATAAATATGTGTGCGCACATGCACACATTATTTAAATGTATTCTAGAAAAGAAGCATTTCATCGATACAAGTGAGTGAAGGAGGTTTGATATGTGTTAAGTGAGTTTTGCCTTTTGTCAGAATGTTACTCTATGGGCTCCTTCACAAGGAGTGATAGAGCAGCATCCCCTGCCTGGTAGAATGCAAGGAGCAAGACAGTCTCCTGGATCAGTTTGCTTTTAGTCTAGTGTTCTTGGGAGAGGAGGGAGCATGGTTAAAACTATATAAACCTCTCATTCCCTAAGTATCTTGCTACACACTGGCAGGAGTACCTGGTCTTTCTAAGAAAGGCCTATGGTGCCAGCAAAGGCCTAAGGAGAAGCCAGGTCTTGGTGACCGAGTTACCTTGGCAAATGGATCCAGGCATTTTAGGTCCAGGGAAGAGACTACACTGCTTGTGAAGTTAGGGTGAAAAACCCAGTACACTTTGCTCAGGGAAGAAAAGTCAAGTGGCTAATAGATAATATCTGAAACTTGGTCAGATGGTAGTCGTACTTGTCTCTTCTTGGCTCAACTCAATAAAAGTTTCTTCTTTACAAAGGACAGTTTTAAGCACTTTTTAACAGATTGTTTTGACTAATAAAGTCTGAGGTGATTCTGAGATAATTTTAGGACAAATTAAGCTGTTTTAGTAACTTATAAATACTGTAATATGAAAATGTAGTTTATTGTGGTTTTTAGTTTTAAAAACTGGATTTTAAATGATATTTTCTATGGCAGAGAAGAAATGAGAAAGACTGAATAGTGAAGTGTACAGTAAATTCATGAGATTTTTGGTATGCAAAGGTACTCAAAATAACCAGATAAGCAAATATCAATTCCATGCTTATTATGTACCACCCAGTACTAATTCTATGTGATCTTCAGCACAGACCTATGAGATTTGTTTCCTATTTTTCTCCTGAGGAAACTGCACAAAGTTTAAGTAATTTTCTAAGTTCATTCATCTACTAAGAGGCAGAGCTGGGATTTGTGCCCAGGCCCTCTGGTTCAAGAACTCCCACTGCTGACTTCCCTTCTGTATGCCTCTCATACCTGTGATGTAATTAGGCATACATGGATGATTTTTTAAAAAGAGATTTCAAGAGGTATATTGTCTTTAGACTTTACAGTAATCTGGCTACCTATACCCTGTAATGAGTTATTTTTGTATTTAATGTGCTCAGACAGGTTTATAAATTATTATTTGACCCTAAACAAAACGAGTAGTGAACCTCAAATCCATTTAATTAACTGTGCCTTCTGCTTCATCTACCTTTTTGTTGGGTTTTCATGGTAATTTAAGTTTTGCATAAACATGTGCTAAATTTGCCATAGGCAGAATAAAGGCTTTTTCAGCATAGAAAGTAGTCTGAACATTGAAGATAGCGTGGAGAAAAAAAGACTAGAAATATTTTTGTTTTTTAACTGTTTGCGAAACATAATGTTTGCAACCTAGTTTGCAGAGTCTACTTCCAGGGAAGGGCAAGTGTATTTCAGTGCTACCTAAAAAGTAATTTACTCAATATTTTCAGTTTCCTGTGGTAGAGAAGATTTAGTATTTATTTTAATTTTATTGTTTTGTAATAACCTTTCTTACAAAACAGCCCTTTGAGTTGGAGTTTACACTGGTTCGGTTTTTGCTCTACCTGTTGTCTGCATGTTCTCATTCAGTGAGCCCATCATGGCATGACTTCAAACTTCCCTCAATATGCTGTCATTACAGGCTGTGCGGTCCTTTCCAAGCTTCAGTCTCAGATTTCTAAGTGTTTTCTGGTAACTTCACTTAGTTTTATACCAGGCAAACTCAAAAGCATGTTATTATTTTTTCTTTCCAGACCCGTGTTGTTAGTTGCTACTTGCATACTTTATCTTAGTTGAAGGTATCACCATTTCTCTTTTCCACACCTTTACTACCTTTGTAGTAAAACGACCCTTACTCAAAAACGGATTTGGCATCTGCCCTTAGCTCCTTGGAGGTGATCTCTGTGCCCTTGTCATGTATTACCTAGGAGTATCTGTTTACCTGGGGGTTTGGGCCACACAGGAAAGTCTAACAATATGATTTATGGTGAGGGCTATGAGTGTGATATCAGCTTGGCCTGTGGCCTTTGATCTCCATCCTCCAGAGGGATTGAAGACTACAGATTACCCACATGGGCTGTCAACCATCTTTGTGTGGCTAACTTCAATAAAGTGTAGACACAATGGCTCTGGTGAGCCTCCGTGGTCAGCAGTACCCCTATGCGTGCTATCACACATTGTTGCAAGGAAAAGTCCTCCAGATTTCTACTGGAGAGGACAACAGGAAGCTTCATGCTTTGAACGGTTTTATACTCTGCATCATGCATCTCTTGACTGATTTTAATCAGTATCTTTTTGCTGTAATAAACCGTAATCATAACCATGAATATAACAGTGAGTTCTGTGTGTTGTGGAGCTAGTAGGTAAACCTGAAAGTGGTCTTGGAGACCCTGGTCTCCAAGATGTCAGAAGTTAGGGTGGTCTAGACCCGGCTGGTGTGGCCGAGTTGGTTTATGGTTGTCCCACAAATTGAAAGGTCGCTGATTTGATTCCTGGTGGGGCACATGCCTGGATTGCGGGTTTGGTCCCAGGACAGGCGTGTATAGAAGGCGACAGATCAATGTTTCTTATATTGATGTTTCTCTCCCTCTCTTTCTTCTTCCCTTCCCCTTTCTCTAAAATCATAAATAAAAATTAAAAAAGAAAAGTTAGGGTGGTCTTTGGGATTTCCCTATGTACTACCACACACCACTCACTACTCACTACTCTACCAAAATCTAAAATCTAAATGCCCACCAAATACTTTTGTCTGCCTGAGAGATTTAATTTGAATCTCCTTTTATCTCCACTATTACTACTTAGGCCTTCATCATTTCTTACCTACCATATTGTAACAGCCCTTCTCCATAGCCACACACCTTTAGTGTTTGTTTGCTTATTTTAGCAATCACTTTTATGTCATTATATGCCTGGCGGTGTCCTAATCATTTCATAAATAGTAATATAATCCTTCATACAGTCCTGTGGGGCAGTCTCACATTTGGAAGAGCCTTGGGAGTGTGTCTTACACATTCTGTCATGCTGTTTCTTAACGTAGTCATGTTCTATGGGTCCCTCCTGCAGTACAAGCCTCCTTTCCTCCCCTAGATATGCTGTTCCCTCTGCCAGGAATGACCTCCCTTCTGCCTCTGTACAGTGGTTAAAGTATGGGTTCAAATTTCACTTCTGTATCTTACAGCATATGACTTAGCTAAATTACTGAATATCTCTGTGCTTCAGTATCCTTATCTATAAAATGGGAAAAAGAGTATTTCGTACAGTTATTTGGAAAAGTAAAATGAATTTATAACACACACACAAGGCTTAGAATATCGTTTAACATGGTAAGACCTTCATACATGTTAGCATTATTTTTAGTACTGTTACTGTTATTAACCAGTTCTCCATCAAGCTGTCCCATATTTCCTTGGCAAAATTAGTTGTGCCCTTTGTGTTTCCATTGCACTTTGTTGATATAACTGTTGTAATTCTCTCAAGATTTTATTATCATAATTTAGTAACTTGCTTGTTTCTTCGTTGCCAAGAGAGGCTTGTGAAGAACCAGTGCCTTAAAATTTGGGCAAGTCATCTGCTAATTCACAATTTAGTCAGTTTTATATACGAGGCATTGTGCTAAGTACTAGGGATAAAAAGATGGATTATATATAGTCTACCCTCAAACATATGAGGGAAGGATTAATTGGAAGTCTTTTTGAACTTTGGAAATTTTGTGGATACTTTGTGGAAAGCATGGGGGGAAAAAAACCCAAAACCTTGTTAAGTTGTGGAAAGCATAGGGAAAAAAACCCAAAACCCTGACCTATTTGTAAATATATATTTTTTATTTGGACATTATCCTCACTAACCCAGAATTCACATAGGTCACAGTTGGAGAAAATATATTATATAACCAGATTTCATTACCAGGATCTGAAGAGAAGTGGAGTGAGATAGTTGGGGAAAACAAATTAACTAGTATCTTGGTTTCTATTTTGTCCCTTCTGTTGACTTTATGTACATTTTTAATATCAAAGTCTGTGCACATCACTGTGAGGTAGCAACTTTTAGCCCCTTTTAAAGTCAGAGGTTAGAACAATTGCCGGATGTCTTAGTTTGTGGCCAGTCGAGACATGTGACTTGGAAGCCCATGCCTTTTCTTCTACCAAGTGGGCTGCTGGAGGGAGCTGTAGTCCCCGCCTTGGCAGCATATGTGCATGTCCCCTTGTAAGGGACTCCTTGTGTGCAGTGTTTTCAGTCTTTTGTTGTCACCACCAGGAACACAAACCTTCACTCAGGGCTTCTTATTTTGAAGTACCGTGGACAACAAATATGGACACAGATTATTCATTCTTGAGACAAGGAGAAAAGAGTGTCAAGAAAGAGTAGGGAGACATTTGTCATCATTGGAATCTTTAAAGAACAAAAATAAAATGGCTGGAAAATACACTTTGGTGCACTTGTGTGAATACATTTATTCATTTCTAAACCAGACTTTAAGAATGATTGAATGATCGCCCTCTTGTGGATAATAATAGCAATAAAGCAAAAAGGGATTTCTTTTAACATTGAAAATGTAATTGGTTTTGTAATCTACAGGGTTATACTACTTGTGCTTAGCAATATCTACATAAAAGGATTTTTGTCCTCATCATTATGTAGGAATGTATAACGGATAATAGAATAGTAGAGGAATAAAGACAGAAAAATTGAATGAGAACCATATTAAATAACATTGTCCAAATAACACAGTATGTAGTGTTTTTCAGGGTTTACGTACATACAAGCGGTTTAAAGTAGTCAACTTTCAGATCTTCAATTTCCACATATGCTCTTTCGGAAAATTACTCTGCTTCCCTGTGTGCCTAAGGCAGTAATACTCTTCTTTCCCAACCTGCCCTAAATACAATTGTCTTTCTCCCACTTTCCGCGTCCTGGCTCTGCCATACTGCATTCCTCCAGGCATCAAACCCTCCATGTGCCAGAGGTTCTTGGGATGTCATTCCAAGGGTTGAGGGACTAAATGACTCATGACTAAAATTCTTTGACAGGTCAGATAGGTTCCAAGTTTTGCCTTCAACAGAAGTAAAAGAGCTCCACTTGAGTTGTCAACTAACAGATCATTTAAAATATTTTTGATGAATAGGTCATTAAGTCATTTGGGAATGTAACTGAGAATTTGAACAAAAGGGAGACTTTGCTATAACAAAATGTATTTAATTCTCACTTATTTAAGTGAGGATTTTTCTTAGCCTTTATAAAAATACAAAATAGGAATAAAGTTGATGTTGAACTTTGACTCATTATAGCACCAGCTATATTTATCCTCTGATATATTTAAAAAGAAACCCACTGATTTCATTAAGAGATTCCTTTTCTGTCTTTCTTGTTTAATAATTAAATCTGTAATGTTATTTTGATCCACTTGTATAATTTTATTTATAACAGAATCCAGAACTTACCATTTTAACATTTAGAGATTTAAGGTCACAATGAAAGCAGATTTAGTGTGTGTGTGGCAGAGAAGTATGATAGGGTAGTAAAAAAAGATTTCAAGCACAATAATATGTTAGGATAAAGTTATATGGAAAAATAGAACGTAAATAAAAAGGAAAAGGGAATGCTGTAAAATTAACACCTGTTTGAGACTAGGCTGTGAATTTAATTAGTTAATTAATTTATTTTTAGAGGAGAAGAGAGGGAGAGAAACATCGATCAGTTGCCTTTCACATGCCACTAGCCAGGGACCTGGCCTGTAACCCAGGTGTGTGCCCCAACTGGGAATCAAACCAACGACCCTTTGGTCTGCAGGGTGACTTGTAACCCACTGAGCTATACCAGTCAGGGCTGGTCAGTGAATTTTTAAATGAACCACAATGGGTTTCAAAATTACTCTGGTATTTAGTTTCCAGTAGATATATTTTTAAAAGTGGTATAAGTTATATTTTAAATGTTAGTTTTTACAGTATGCTGGAAATCACATTCTTAAAATATGGTGTAGGTTTTGATATCAACTGAAAATGTGTTAGAGGGTATATCATTTTTTCACACTGATATTAGTGAATATACTAACATTTGCCAGTCACCGATGATTTGAGTCGTATTTCTGCTGGTTATTGGTGTACTTGAACTTCTGGCTTTGGAGATCAGGAAGTGGAGCAGCTTCAGACTCCTCCTCATGAATCTTGGGAGGAGTCCTGGAATGTGGTACCCGGCCAGTCTTCTTCAGTTTTCTAATGTACATTCACTCTACTGTCTGCTGGACCACTAGCCCATCCATCAGAGATTTAGACTTGAGTAGCCACTGGCCTGTCAGTTGCAGGTTGTCACCCACTAATGCAAGTGTGTGTGTGTGTGTGTGTGTGTGTGTGTGTTGGAGGGAGGGGAGCTAAGACCCACATTAATATACCAGTTTGGTTTCTCAGGGCTAGGAAGCACCAACTGGAGCAGCCAGAGTAATATTTTCATGAGTCGGTCCTGTTGCAGCGTGTGTCAAGCTATTCCCTTTGTTAGAGATGGTGTTAGATACAGTAGCAGGAAGGCCAAGGCCACAGGCACTAGGTGAGGTTTGGAGTAGAAATTCTCTGCTCTTTTCTGTTGTATACATTAGTGCTGCAGTACCAGGGTCTCACATGTCTGTTAGGTTTCAAGGCCAGCAGATTTTGAATCAGGTATTTCTGCTTAATAGCAATGTGACTGACCTTGGGTAAGTTGCCAAGTTTCTGAAAGCCTCATTTACCTAACCTCTAAAATGGGGTAATAGCTGCCCCTCATACCTGTTGTGATGATGGTTAAATGAGGTAAGCATGCACATTGTAAACATATGATCATTATTTTATTATGTTATCATCATCATCATCATCATCTTTGGGGTGACGTGGACCAAGTGGATTGGGTGGTAGGTAGAAAGGCTTGCCCTCTTGAGTGGAGAGTAGGAGAGTGAGCTGGGCTACAGGTAGGTGAGAGAGGGAAGGTCACTGTAGGCAGAGGGAGCAGTTTATGTTGATCCTAGTAAAGGCTAAAGAAAACTTGGTCCAGGAAATTTAAGAATCTTAGTTCAGTAGGTCTGTGTGTAAGTTAGGAGGGATCAGAAAATTTATTTGTTCTGCATAGGGTGTTTTTTTTTTTTATTTTGTTAAAGAATGAGGTAGAATAATTGCAGAAGATTCTTGACTTGTTTAAAAACAAGTACTTGTTTTTAAATCTAATGAGGTTCTTCCGCTTAGAGCAGGGGTGTCAAACTCTTTTTCACCGGGGGCTACATCAGCCTCGGTTGCCTTCAAAGGGCCGAATGCAACTTTAGGACTTTGTAAATGTAACTACTCCCTAACAGTTAAAGGAGAGCTCAGTGGTGCTGCTGGGTAGAAAAACAAGGAGCAGGGCTGGATAAAACATGGTGGAGGGCCAGATTCAGCCTGCAGGCCTTGTGTTTGCCACCTGTGGCCCAGAGTCGTTCAGTGACTTTCCATCACTTACACGATAAAATTTTAAACTTTTATCATATTACACTTAACCCTTACAATTACCTGCCACAAGCCACACCAGACTGCTTTTAATTCTCCACATGCACTGCCCTTCCTACCTCTGTGCTTGTCCATATGCTATTGCCTGCACTCCGGAACTTCCTTTCTCCTTGTGTCCTGTGGCTGATTCCTCCTCATCTTTAAAGGTACTGGATAATATACAAAAATCGGTAGAGTCCCTTAGCTAATAATCCTTTTATACAATAAGGCTAAAAGGAAATAACGTAAGATTAATAACCTTTACTAAGGGATCTGGAAGAAAATGTGAATGAGTGGAGAACATATTGTGGTTAGGGTTGGAAACACAATACAATAAATATGTTAATTCTCCCCAAATTTAGTGCATTCAGTATAATCCTAATCAAAGTCACAAATATTTTATAATTATTTTTAATTGAATACCTGATTCTAAAGTTTATCTGAAAGAGTAAAGATAAAATAGCTTTGGAAATTGTAAAGAAAAAAAGAACAGACTGGAGATTTGTCCTGTCAGATATTAATCAATTGGAAGTTCCCTACCTTTTGTTAGCTATGGGGTGGATATATGATATAAGCCAAGTCACTCCAGTCTATATTATTATGTTTCTGACCACTATTTCCCTGTTACTACATGACTCAAAACCCTGAATAGATTTTTTTCACTCAGTTTGAAGAGTAATAGTAGGATGCACTGACATAAGATTTACATTAGTGACATCCATAGATTTCTTTTTTGGGTGTATTTTAATGCAGTGATTCTCAAAGTGTGGTCTTGGGGTTCAGCAATATCAGTATCAAGTAAGAACTTACTAGAAATACAAATTTTCAGTTCCCACCTAAGACCTACTAGATCAGAAACTCCAGGGTTAGGGCCCAGTAGTCCTTCACAGCCACTTGATACATGCTAAAGTTTGTGAAGTTCATTATTAAAGAAACATTGTCATCCTCTAGAATGGCTGAAACAGATATATTGGACTCATAGGGTGCACTGTCATAATAGATAGTGAAAGGAGAAGGCAGTTGCATGTGTAAGCCCCTGATGGAAAGTCACATGGCACACGTGAAGTCACAGGTGTTACATTTCAACCCAGCCATTTCTCACATAGACAACTCCGGGGTGAGTAGCAGCTGGAATTTATTTAATTGATGATGGTTAATGAGGCTCCCAAATAACTCAGCTAGAAAGGTCAGCTCATAAATAAATATTTCCTGCTGTATCTGTCAGTTGATGTGAGCCTGTGATTGTCAAGAGATCAAACTGTTGGACTGAATTAAAAATTAGGAAGGTACATTTACTAGGGAATGGGGGAGAGAGTGTGCATCATCCATGAGCGATTTTTAAGCCCTCCTTGGTTTTGTGTCATCTAAGCCACTGATTGCCTCATTAAGTCTGTTACTGTAGAGTTCACTGTAGTTAGCTTTCCATACTTTTCTTCTTCATAAGGAAAGTTTTAACACTCACTATTTTAAACACACTTAAATTATAGTACTTTTTTTTACAATATTAATAGTCTCAGGTTTTAAATTTTGTCTCTGAGAAAAACATTTATGCAAAGAGTGAATGACTAAAATCTATGTTGATGGGTGTAGACGTTAAATAAGGCAGGCCATGATATTTTTGGCAAGGAATGCTGCAGGGAGGGACTAAGCAGAGGCAAGTCAGTCATTCCTCAACAGTGCAGAATTTTAGGGGTACCTAAAACTTGCCAGTGAAGATAAACAGTATCTTAATGGCCAAAATTGATTTAAAAGAAAAACCCACAGTGAACAAAATACAAAGATTTAAATAAAGACAGGATCAAAAGTGCTGGGTTCAGTCATACTGGGCCCTGAGGCAGGAGGAAAAGTCTAATACCAGTCTTGGCTATTAAAATCTCAGGTAAGTAAAATGTAAAACTAGGGCCACATTTAATTGATTAGTAATATAAAATTGTATTAGTGTTTATAGTAATAGTACTTTGTTTTTGTATTTCTAGGGATATACTGACATCTCCATCATGCTGGCAACATGCTGTCCTTCTTAACCGATTCAATTACCCTTTTGAACTGGAAAAGGATTTACTTTTCAAGGGCTATCACACGCTCTTCCAAAGATCTTTACCCTATTACCCTAAATCAGTGAAGTGTTACCTTAGTAGAATTCCTGACCGGATGCCTTCAGAGAGACACCAAGTTGGAAGCCTAAAAAAATACTATCTCCTCAATGCTGCCTCTCTTCTCCCAGTACTGGCTCTTGAATTAAGGGATGGAGAGAAGATTCTGGATCTGTGTGCTGCTCCTGGAGGGAAATCCATAGCTCTGCTGCAGTGTGCTTACCCAGGTAGTGTGCTTTTCTTTCAGCGATCAGCCACTTTTAAATGTCCATCTGTGTAAAGTACTTTTAAAGTATTCACTCTGTGGGGAGAAATGTAAGATTGAATTTGTATACTTGGAAAGCATGAAAGTCTGGAAAGTAGGAAGAGAATGGAAGTTTTAGCTGAGAAAATCGGTGTGAATAACATTTTTTTCTCAGCTATTTAATCCTAGCAGGTAATTGGGAACAAAACTACATTTGGGGAATGAAAATCTACCAGATAATATGAATCCTTATAAACCAATGAGAAAATTTTTTTTAAATTTTATTACTTTTATACTTAAAAGTCTTATGTTGATATCCTTGTACTACTATGAGGCAGAAACATATATTTAAGATCATTTTTTGTATCATTGGTCCATAAGGTTCTAAGGCAGTTTTTTATCCAATAGAAATATAATGGGAAATTTATATATAATTTAAAATTTTTTTAAAAATATTTTATTTATTTATTTTTTAGAGAGGGGTAGGGAGGGAAACAAAGAGGGATAAAAACATCAATGTGTTTCTCGCACATCCCTGACTGGTGACCTGACCCACAACCCAGGCATGTGCCCTGACTGGGAATCAAACCAGCAACCCTTTGAGTCACAGGCTGGCACTCAACCGCTGAGCCACACCAGCCAGGGCTAATTTAAAACTTTTGAGTAGTGTCTGTGGGGGTAAGAAACCAAAATAGCGCCCCCCGTCCCCCTGCAAGCTAATAATCAAATTAAGAGATACAGATTAATGGGGGAAAAATGTCCAGAGTTTATTACAGATGAACCTGCCAGTGGTTGTTGTAAGATATGAGAGCCCAAAATGCATCGGGCTGTTAAAGTATGTATGAGGTAGAACCCAACAAAACCAGAATTTATTTATAAAAATTTATTTATTTATTCTTACATATTTAAACTTCAGTCATCTTCAAAGAACTCTCCATTTGATGCAATACAGCTGTTGAGATGTTTTTTTCCACTGCTCAAAAGAGTTTTTAAACTTGTCAATTTTAATGCCTTTTAGTGCTTCTGTTTTTTGTTTTGTGTCTTCTACTCCCCGTTGGCAAAATGTTTCCTTTTGAGAACTTTTTTTATCCAGGGAAGCAGCAAAAGTGACTCCAGGGAGATCAAATGACTAGGGAGGGTGGGGCACTGGAGCCATTTTTGGTCAAAAACTGCTGAATACTCAGCATGGTGTGGGCAGGTGCACTTGTAAATCAGCCCTCATGAAATGGGCAAAAGTGTTGACAGAGTCTTCAAAAAAATTCACTGAAGCCAAACACAGCCTCTCACAACAACACCAATTGGTACACTATTACAGATGGGATCATAGAACTTTCACCTAGTAAGGAAGCCTGTACTCCAGGGGCCTGCCCTCCAGCAAATAATTCCATTTTTTGAGGGGTCCCCCATTGTGAACAAAGGGGAAAGGAGGGTCTGAGATTTCAAAAGAAGTTGGCAATTTACAGATAGTTGAAGAAGAGCAGAACACATTCTGCAGACAAATTCTTACTACGCAACCTAGAATCAGTGGGATGCAAGGAGTAATTTAGTTAACAGGCCCCTGCTTGGAGCCCTCCTGTCTACCATACTTCATTCAAATTAGGCCAAGATGAATACGTAAAAATTTCTTATTTAAACCAGGCCTTTCCATCTGAATCTCAAGGGCAGGAAAGGGGAAAAGTCAGATATTTTTTCTGATTCTTAAAAGTCAACATCCCAAAAGTTAGTTTTAGAGTGGCAAAACTTTGGTTCCCTTCATCTCCTTAAAAAGGTAGAAAGACACAGATGAAATTAACTTTAATAATACATTATAATCCAGTACACCTCAAATTTTTTTCAATATGTAATCAAAATCAAAATTTTAATGAGATATTTGCATTCTCATTTTCATACAAAGTCTCCAAAATTAGTGTGTATTTTACACTTATAAGGACATTTCATTTTGAACCAGCCACACTGTAAGTGCTTATAGACACATGTGAGTGGGTATAGTATTGGACAATGCAATTGCAAAAGTTAAAAATTCTTTTTTTAGAATTGATGTGAATTTTATTTTTGTTAAAAATATTTTTAATAGTTTACTTTTATTGTATTTTTTCCATTACCATTTATTTCCCTGATACCCTCCAATACCTCCACCCATGCCTCTCCCCCTTACAGTCACCACACAGTCCAAGTCCATGATTTCTTTTTCTCTTTTGCTGGATGTCTTAACCCCCATCATCACCCTTCCCCTAGAGATGTCAGCTTGCTCTCTATCTATGAGTCTGTCTCTATTAGTTAGTTCTTTTGTTAGTTCTTTTGAATTGTTATTATCATTATTGTTAGTACAAAAATGGTGAAATGTAATGTACATTTGCATAAATATTTGTTAAAAGTAATTAGTCAATATTCATCATAATTATTTTCTTAACGAGGCCATGGGACTTAAAAAAAATTACTTCAGGTTTCCCTGGGTGAATTACTTACAGCTATATGAGACAGGGTTTGCATCAATTTTGTCTGATTTTTGTTTGATGGTTTTGTTTCTATAAATGCAAATGCTTTTGCTCACATAGAAAAGAAATGGAAATAGTGGGAGTTGTGTGATATAGTAATTTCACTAGTTTTTTAAACTCCTCAGTTATAATCTTAAATCACACAATTATATTTTGTCAAGCCTTATTTTAATGATCAACTAGCCGAGCATTCTCTAGGTTCATTTTTTTGTTTGTTTGTTTGTTCGAAGGCAGAGGATTGGAGCCATCTTAATTACAAAAGTCTATGTCTATTGCTTAGTTATTAAATTCATTCACTCTCTCAGCCAAAGCACTAATGTGTTGAACTTTGGTGATTTGGAGGTTTCTACACCCTGGCACAATTTTCAGTAATAAGATACTAGATGGGTGGGAAGTTTGCTCCTCATATGTAAAGTAGGTGAAGGACCATTGTGAATGGAAGTGTCTGACTCAAGGCTTCTCTTCCTTTAGGAAGTTGATCTGAAAATAGATTATTTTGAAAACCATCCAAGCCCACACATCCTGTAGAAAGTTGTTTCTATCCCCAGGCCATGCATATCCCAGTTTGAAGACTGCTAATTTATATCTCCATTTGAGAGCATTCCTGTTGGAAAAGATCACAAAAATTTTTATGAGAACTGTGAATCCAGTTGTACTCGGCATTGGTACAAATATATCAGTTAACTGTGTATTTAGGAGAAAACATCCTGTGTGTTTCAGAATTGTGGTTAAAACTCTGATAGTGAAGCTTGCTGTATTTTATATAAGAAATAACAAAAGAGATTATTTTTAAAGTTATCTTACTATTTTTAAAATTTGAGCTGAAGCTTTATGGAATCATGTGTCATAGGAGTACTGGTCTTTCACTCTGTGTTCCTTACAGCATTCTTATTTTCTCTCTTACATTTGTTTTGAAAGTAGAACTTTGAGTATTGCAAAAGATGGAAGAGATATGTCAATTTAGGATACCATTTTGAAGAGAGGGCATTTTAATCTTAAATTATCCTTATTAGTAGGCTATAAATATTTTACATGCTTATGGTAGGGAAGGTGATTTGAAGGTAATTAGGAACCCAAAGGCAAACTGATATATTCTAGGACTTTGAATTAGAGACGAATCTTCCTGTCCTTACATCAAGGGCAATGAACTACAGGCAGTGTTCCAAGTAAAGAAGCTTTTCATCTAAGTAGGACTAATGATAATGGTTTACTAAGAAGTCCAGATGTCTTCATGCTGATGCTCAAATCCCATATTAGGTTAGCTACAGTGCTTGAATTTGGAATGCAGAAGCAATGCTAATCAAAGCATTTATAAGCACAACTTAAAATGATGGCTTTGCTTAATGGGCATTTATACACACATTCCTCTAGATTAGTACCGGCCTTTTTTCTGGGCCAAGAGGCTCAAGCTTTGAATAATTAAAAAGCTTATGTTTTAGGTTGATTTATAAAATTATTCTACTTCTCTCTTGGTTCATCCGCTCCTGTTATCAGTGGAAGTGTGGTTCTTGAGGTGTTTGAAGGAAAAGAATTTACTGACACCTGCATGGAAGGATGTGGCTCTGTAGTATGATTTATTGAAGATGTATAATTAAGGGAGTTGCCCTCCTGACTGACCAATGCCCCATATTCCTCTGTCTTACCATGGAAGAAGTCCAAACTTGTCCTTAGCAATGCCAAGACAAAAACCAATGTCCAGAGTTTTTACTTTATATTGAAGCTTAGTCCTTTGGAGACCTCAGGAAGCTGTTAAGCAGTCTCAGTCCCCATTCCCGTAGCTTAGCTTGGACTTTGCCTGCTGGCCATGTAGCTGCCAAGGCCACATGATAATGGAGAGAGTGGAGAGAGAACATGAGAATACACAGGGCCAGTGCATTACCAAGTGGGAGAGAAAGAGCAAGATAGCTTCTTTGTTCTCTTGGGATTTTAGCTTGGGCTTGGGATGGACCAGTTGCCTTTTCAGAATGACCAATGTCCCAGGCTTTCATGGGCTTGGGGTGGGTTTATACCTCCTAGTTGGACTGATAGGCCTCTCTGGTCCAGCACCTCTCCCTATATCCTTCCAACAATCTGGTACAGAAGGTGGGAAGGGAGGAGCATTAATCTAGTTGTTGGAGCAATGCTGTAATCCTGTGGGAAGCTATAGCTTCCTGGCTGAGTGAGCAGGCTCATGTCCCCCAGTTTATTAATCTCAGTGTCTAGTTTCTGTTGCTCCCCTTCTCAATGTCTAGCTAAACACCAATTGTAACACTCCCACCTGTTAGCACAGTAATGGACTATCCATTGTTTTTTGTTTATTTTTGGTCAACACAGCCTTTGAGATGCTTGATCAATTTTCTTGCTTAGGGTTATGGCTCTCCAGGCATGAAATTCGTTTTGTTATTTGTGATATCTTTTTGGCATCAAGTTAGTCTTTGGTGGTAGAGAATATAAGAAAGACTCCTTTCTTTACTGAATTGCTCTTGCCTTCCTTCCAGCTTCCTTCACACCCTATAGGTACTATTTATCCCCTTTTCCTCCCTTGCTAACTCCTTTCCATTCTTCCCTGAATTAGGTGTATCTTCTTTGTGGTAAAAATAAAAATAAAAATAATAACCATTTTGGAATACTCATTATGTGCCAAGGACTGTATGGATCACATTGCCTAAATCTGTGTTTTTCAAACATTTTTATTAGTCTTTGCTTCCAGCATCTTACATTGAATCTCCTTGTAAATATCTTTCTGAAGACCTAGGGTTCTGAGGAGCACAGTGTGACTATCACTGGTGTATATGATCTTAGTGAACTGTGCAGCCCTTATTTGGGCATCATTATCTCCATTTTAAAAGGAAACTGAGACAAAAAGGAGTTAACTAAAATGCCCTAGGTGAATGGCAGAGCAGGATCTGAACTCAAGTTTTTGCTCACATATTAGCCCTTCCCTCTGTTCAATAGTCTCCAACTGTTACTCAACTGCTGTGTTGTCTAGTATCCTCCATTAGACAGCTTTTTGAGGCTTACCTTTGTGTCAGTAGCAGCTAGCACTGTTCCCAGTCCATAACAGGTGCTTAATAAACCAGAATCTTAATATTTTTATACTCTCAGGAGTATTTTAATCTATTTTCTACCACTGTTAAACAAATTCATTATTACTGTTTTAGTTTTTTTGTGTGAATTTATTACACTGTTTCGAGGTAGCTCAAAGAATCTTACAGCCTTTACAGCACTTTTACTATGTGGACAATATAATTATTCCAATTTTTACATTGCGAAGGACACATAAAACAATCGTATTATGAGGTATCTTCATAGTGCTTTCCACAGTGGCTGTACTAATTTGCATTCCCACCAACAGTGCACGAGGATTCCTTTTTCTCCACATCTTCACCAACACTTGTTTTTTTATTTGATTTTATTTTTTGATAATAGCTATTCTGACAAGTGTGAGGTGATACCTTATTGTGGTTTTAATTTGCATTTCTCTGATGATTAGTGACATTGAGCATCTTTTCATGTGTCTATTGGCCATCTGTATGTCTTCTTTGGAGAAGTGTCTATTCAGGTCCTTTGCCAAATTTTTATTTGTATTTTATTTATTTTAAACCTTATATTTATTTATTAATTTTTAGAGAGAGGGGAAGGGAGGGAGAAAAAGAGGGAGAGAAACATCAGTGTACGAGAGATACCTCAATTGGTTGCCTTTTGCACGCCCCAACTGGGGACCTGGCCCGCAACCCAGGCATATGCTTTGATGGGGTGTTGAACCAGTGACCTTTAGGTTCACAGGCCAGCACTCATTCTACTGAGCCACACCAGCCAGGGTTCCTTTGCTCATTTTTTAATTTGTTTGTTTTGTTGTTGAGTTATATGAGTCCTTTATAAATTTTGAATATTAACCTCTTATCAGATGTGTCATTGGAAAATGTGGTCTCCCATTCAGTGGGTTGACTTTTCATTTTGTTGATGGTTTCCTTTGCTGTGTAAAAGCTTTTTAGTTTGATATGGTCCCATTTGTTTATTTTTTCTTTTGTTCCTCTTTCCTGAGTAGGTACATCAGAAAAAACATTGCTACTAGAAATAACCAAGATTTTACTGCTTGTGTTTTCTTCTAGGAGTTTTATGGTTTCAAGTCTAATATTTAAGTCTTTAATCCATTTTGAGTTTAGTCTTGTGCACAATTTAAGAAGGTAGTCTAGTTTTATTTTTATGCATATCTGTCCAGTTTTCTCCACAATTTATCGAGTAGATAAATTGAGTAGAGTGTCCTTTCGAGTAGAGTGTCCTTACCTCGTTGTATGTTCTTGCCTCCTTTGTCAATAATTAATCAATGATAAAGGCATGGGTTTATTTCTGTGCTCTCTATTCTATTCCATTTTCCAAATGCCTGTTTTTAAATTGAAAATGGAACTGCCTTATGGCCCTGTGATTCCATTTCTAGGAATATATTTGAAGAAACCCAAATTTGAAAGAAATAAACACCCCTATGTTCATTGCAATGTTATTTTCAATAGCAAAAATTTGGAAGCAGCCAAGTGCCCATTAGTAGGTAAGTGGATTAAAAAGCTGTGCTACATTTACACAATGGAATACTACCAGGCCATAAAAAAGAAGGAAATCTTACCCTTTGTCACAGTGTAGATGGACCTGGAGAATATTATGCTAAGTGAAATAAGCCACTCAGAGAAAGACAAATGCCACATAATTTCATTGTTGTGGGGAATCTAATGAACAAAATAAACTAACAAACAAAACAGAAACAGGCTCATAGATACACAGAACAGACTGACAGCTGTCAGAGCAGAGGGAGTATGGGTGCTGGGTGAAAAAAGAAGGGATTAAGCAAACATAAAAATAAAAACTCATAGACAACAGTATGGTGGTTATCAGAGGAAAAGAGGAATGGGGGAGTAGGAGAGGGTAAAGGGGGGATAATTGGTGATAGAAGGAGACTCGACTTGGGGTGGTGAACACACAATACAATAAACAGATGGTGTGTTGTAGAATTATACCCTTGACACCTATATAATTTTATTAACCAATGTCACCGCAATAAATTGAATTAAAAAATCTTGTTATGGCCAATGGATCTAGGGAATAATTAGCAGAACTGAAAATAAGGAATTTTTTTTTCTAAGTTGGGTGTACTAAAATAAATTAACGGAACTTACAGTTTCAGGTCCTTTTCATGGACAAAAGCTGCCATGTACTGATGTAAGGACTTAATGACTCAGGAATTTGTTAAATTCACCCACTTTATTCCTTAGATGAAAAAATACCAAGATTTCATCTATTTTTGACAATCTAAGAATAAAAATCATTCTATGTCAGTGTAGTAAATCTTAGTATCTACATGAAACTTGGGTTGTAATGCCTTATAGTACATGTTATAAAAGTTTAGCCACCTGATTTTCAGTTGTAGTAATTTGAGTATTTTTATTATATTTATGTAGGTTTATTATTATGGCATTTTTCAAATCAGCTCCACCACATTTAGTGAGCACATACTACGTGGAAGGCATTGAATGGTAGATATAGATAGAGCTATGAGGGATATAGAAATGACTAAGACTTCTGTTTCATTAGGTATGACAGACTCAGTACCATAACCAACAGTCTTGCTGAAAACCACCAATAAATGTAGGATATAATATTAAAGGAAGACAAAAATGTTTTAAATGTTTTAATCATCTCCAAATACTCAGTGGCCAAAATCTAAGAGATAGTGGAGACCCAGAAGGTACATTGATCATTGAATTTGGCTTTTGACTTGATCACATTTGCTTGACCTGAAAAACTTGCATGTTGATTTTTATTATTTCATTAAATGCGGAATAGAAGACTAAGCCAGAGCCTGTCCAAGTAGAGCATATAAGATTAAGTTAAATAAAAGTGCTTTCCCTCCATGTAAGGTAAACTAGGAAGAAATTGTCCTCTCCAAGGACTGAAAGGAAAGCTGTCAACTTTGGTGGTAGGGAAGACTAGAAGTACTCTCTAAAATTTTATAACCACAACTAAGCCAATATACAGCATTATAGTGAAGTTGCAGAACACTGAAAATAAAAAGACCTTAATTGCAGCCAGAGAGGACATTTTATTTTCAAAGGACCATAGACTAAGAGTTGATAGGTGAGTGTAACGATGGAAGCCAGTATTTAGAGGAATGATATTGTCAGTGGGTTAAGAAAAGATGACTGCGAATCCCGAAATATAGTCACCTAAATATCTGGGAAAAGCAAAAGCGAAATAGACTTTTCTTTTACACAAAGAGAGAGCATGTAAGAATTTGCCACCAGCAATTCTGAAGGTTGTGTTTCAGGAAAAAGGAAGCTCTGTCTCAGTTGGAAGATAGAAGATACCAAAAAGTGAAGAGCAAAGAAGGTGGGTAGTAATATGGGAAAATCTAACAGGCATTGACTATAGAAGCCAATGATATTAATGTTTTGTGCATTTAAAAGATGTAAGCCCAAGTAAAACCCACATATACGAGGTCTGTCCAGAAGGTATCCATCCATGTAATGTGAAAAATAGAGACATTTATTGAAGAAGATACAACATACAAGAAACATTGTACATAGGACCATGATGCCTCAGTCCCCTTCACAGTAGGCACCTTGGGACCTCACAAAGTTCTCCCAGTTGCCATGAGCTGCCCCCTTGTACTTTCCTGAATCTCATCAATGGTCTGAAATCTCTTCCCTTTCAAAGGTGATTTTACTTTTTGGAAAAGCCAGAAACAGCAGGGTACCAAACTGGGCTATAGGGGGTGATTTGATGTTTCACCCAAAAATTCTACATGAGATGTGATGCATGAGCAGGTGCGTTGTCATGATGGAGTTGCCAATCATCAGTTGCCCATAGCTGCTGCCTTCTGAATCATCCAAACAGTTTCCACAGAGAAATGTTTAAGCTTAACTCAAAATTTGATGCAGATTCGTTGCTCTACTTGCTCAGTCATTTTGAATGCAATGGCCACACAGTGCACATGCTCACTCAATGGCGTCTACTACACCCCCACTGACTAGTACAGTGAAGTCATCATTGTTCACATATGCACATTCCAGTCCACTCTTCTTAGCTGCCAGGTTACATCTATGTCACCTAAACCATTCTCATTATATTAACAATAGGTGGACTTTTTCAGGACAGACCTCATATAATAACAATAGTATCTTATTTGGGAATTATTATTATAAGATACGTGTATCTTTCAGGAAAATGGTGAAGATTGACTTAATTTAGATTTTTTTCTTTACATATCCATGTTAAAAACTTTAGAGTTACTACTAAAAAATAGGATTGGAATGTAAAATATTTAAACCAAAAAAGGGAGAAATGAAATTGAAGAAAATTAAGGCATGCTTTCTTCCCCACCCTTTGAGGCCCTCAGTATCTGGTAAGCAGTGGTAGAGAAAAGGAGTAACTTCAGAGGGCTCTGTTGGCCCCAGTTTATGAACCACACAGATTTGTATGGTCTCACATTTCTTCCCACCCTTCTTCTCAAAAAAAGCTGATTTGGATTGTCTCCAGACTGGAGAAACACTGACTGCAGGTGTCTGCTGCTATGGTACCACTGCCATGAATTGAGGAGCTGCTAATGTGTGCTTGACGAGCAGAGATTATCAGCCTAAGAGTTTGCTGTGCCTCACTTTGGGGATGTTCTGGCTTCCTTGGCATTTGCGTGGAAGGGCCTGGTAGCACAAACCCAAAGTGTGTGGGAGTTATCAACACTTGGAAGGGACAATTAACCGATGAAAGGCAGGAGAGAGGAAGAAATCAGCAGATTGTTTTTTCTTGCTCCACTAAACTTCACAGTTTCTTCCAAGGCTCAGTAATTTCAAACTATAGACCTATCTTGAGAGAATAAGCAACGCTTGATTAAAAGCCCTCTTACATTAGTGCTCCCTCCTTGAATGATTCACTTCCTTTGTCTTTTTTCTTTCACTCATGCTTTCCTGAGATTGTACCCTTTTGGTAACATAAAGATTTGTCTTAGATTGTGTTCTAGTGATGCCAGGCTGAGACAAGAACTTTTAGATACCTATCCTTAAAGCTGCATTAGTGAATCCTCCAAAAACTATCCAAAATAAACATATAAACTAAATAATGAAAATTTTCCTACCTGTGCAAATGCAGCTTTAAGTTTATTTTCTGCTGCTTCCTCCCTTTCAAACAAAATTGATGCCATCTGATGAGCTCTTGCATATAGAAATTTGGAGCCCTGATAGTAGAAAAGCAGCACATATGAACACCTCTCATCT
This sequence comes from Carollia perspicillata, assembly GCA_004027735.1. Lineage (NCBI taxonomy): Eukaryota > Metazoa > Chordata > Mammalia > Chiroptera > Phyllostomidae > Carollia > Carollia perspicillata. The sequence continues at coordinate 89,279 of PVKM010000616.1, forward strand.
GAGATAAAATGGTAAGTCTATAGTAGAGGTACAAAATATGTTTGAGAAGTGGACTACTTAGTCAAGTTTGATGGAGCACAGAGTTTGTTGGTGAAATAGTGAGATGTTAAAATTGAAAGGTTGTCTTAAGGTTTCACTGTTACAGACCTAGAATAAAGGGTAGGTGTTTGAATTTTATTTAGTGGATGATGGGAAGTCAATTGAAAGTTTTTAACAGTGGAGTGACAATCAGAAGAAAATAACACATGTATAGATATATAGAGATGTATACACACACATTTGTACGTACATATATGTACTTGAGCAAAGTGTTCACAAGAATTTTCCCCCTCTACATTAGAATTTTGCCTTTAGTTCTCTTGCTTTGTTTCCCTGGTAACCAGACAGAGATCATCACTATGTCACCAGACAACACTGCTTATGATAAAAATGACCCTAATTGGTAAAATGCATGTGCACTGTGAGAAAGAATAAACAAACCTAGAGGGGTTTGCCATACTTTGGACTCTTCTGAGTGCAGTGATTCTTGTAATTGAGCTTGCCCCTTGTGGGGACCCCAGAAGCTATGTCTGTGGAGTTGTTAGAAGAGGTGTTGGCACCGGTGGGATGTGAGGCTGTTAAGTTAGGACAGCTCCTTCACCTGCCCAGTGTCATCTTCTTGAACCTGAATTACCATTTGTGTGAACCATCAGAAGGCCATCCATGAAAGAAGAATGTCTTACCCTGCCCTCTTGGTTAAGCCGTGGGTCCTGTCCTGTGTAGGCTGATGACAGTTGTGATCTGCTTGAATGTTTACTTTAATCAAATAAAAATCTAGTAGTCAAAAGACCACCTTAAATAAGACCCAAAAGCTAGAAATTTTAACGGTGATATGACTGACTACTAAAAAACTGTGAAGCTTGTATATTAAAAAAGATACTGCAAATAAATTCAGAAGACAATTTAGGAAACATTTACAAATCAGATGGCAGATAAAGGATTAATATTCACAACATATGTCTTACTTGTTAATGAAAATATAAAGAGTGTAATAAAAAAAATGGCAAAAGCTAAGAATAGGCACTTGACAGAAAAGCAAAACCAAATGGTGAATAGGCAAATGAAAAGATGTTCAGTTCTTGAGATCAAGGGTTATAATACAGCATCAGGTTCCTTATCAGACGAATAATAGTAACACTTTTGGGAGTTTGGTGGAAGGACATGGTAGTATTTACTAGAACTAATAATTTCCCTACCCAAACCTATCCATTCCTCTGGTACTGTCCCCTAATAGTAAAAGCACATTATGAAAATAAACACATATATTTATTGAATGATATTACTGACAACAGTGTGAATGTCCAACAATTGGTAATAGTTGAATAAGATGACAAGTCTATTCCATGTACAGCTTAGCAGCTTTTAAAAATTATATCTCTTCCGATTGACTTGGTGGTAGTTTCTTTCAAGTGTTGGCATATGTGGAGAGTAACTGGGCATAGAAGTGTGTAAATGTAATCCTGGGTGTATAAATAATCATATAGGTTCCTTTTGATGGAGGAGTTGGGCAGTTGGTGGACAGGGTAGGTAAAGAATGCGGTGAGAAAATGACATCACAAATACATCATTCCATTCATGTAAATTTTATCTGCTGGTATATACATGAAGGGCTACAGTATGGTCATTTATCAAAATGTTAAATGGCAGGTAAATGAAGACAGTTTCAGGTGATTTTTTATATTTCCTTTATACTTCAGTTAATTTTTAAGAAATGTGCTTGTATTTAAATGTAATATAACTATGTTATATAATTTATAGTATAATAAATATATATTCAAATAAAGAAAAATTGAAACGTCTTTTATTAGGAACAGAACTATTTGTTAAGTGCCTTCTGTAAAGTAGTTTCCTCTTCTCCACATTTTCTCTTTCTATGGTTTCAGTTACCCATAGTCAACCATGGTCTGAAAATATTAAATGGAAAATTCTAGAAAGAAACATTAAGTTCTGAATTTTGTTCTATCCTGAGTAGCATGTGCATCATCTTTCCCCATTCTGCCCCAGATGTGAGGCATCTCGTGTTTAGCATGATCATGCTGTGTATGGTACCCACCAAAGTCTAACAGCTCATAATCTGAGCCCATGTCTTTCTAACCACAGTGCTAATTGCACTTTACATGCTTTTTTCTGCATACTGTATCTTCCTTTATTTAAAATGAAGATGTTCTGTTCTGTCTTGGATGGAGCTCAATATATTTAATAGGTTATGTCATTTACCCTTAAGAGTTTTAGGGGAGAACTGAGGTATTCATTGTATATTACAGGTTTTTACCTCTGAAATTAAATTTGAATAAGTAAATATTGAGAGCTTCTGACAAACTACCATGTACAATGTGCACTTTTTTACCCAAATTTTTGAGGGAAAAATAAGGACGTCCATTATACATGGGTATAATGATTATACACTGTGGGCATAATAATCCCATGTATAATACACACAAACACATGGGCATCATACACGGGAGCACATTATGCACGGCAAAGTATGGTATATACACAAAACTACAATGTTTTATGTAGTATGTGTTTATATTTTTTTAAGGATAAGAATCATAATATTTACTTCTGAGCCCTATTTTTACATAATTATATTACTTTTTGAAATTTATTCAATCAACAGTAGAAATTTAACGATTTTATTATATTAATTTTAAAACTTTTTAATTCTTTATCTTTAGGTTATCTTCATTGTAATGAATATGATAGTCTGAGATTGAGGTGGCTGAGGCAGACATTAGAATCTTTCATTCCACGGCCTTTGATAAATGTAATTAAAGTGTCTGAAATGGATGGCAGAGAAATGGGAGATGCTCAGCCTGAAACGTTTGACAAGGTACTTTATAATACATTGTGACAAACCGATGGACTCCCAGTGATACCACTGTTCTGTTGCTTTTTTGTTGTTTTCCATCTGTCTCCAGACAGAGCCTGTTAACAATTTTTCAGCACCCTGGGAAATTTTGATAAAGTGATCGTGGAAGCAGTTTCATTTGCTGGTCAGCATGGTCAAAGGAAGCAGCAACATTGGGATTGGAGATTATAGAATTATTTTATTTTCAGGTACCTCAAAGATACTTAGGAAAAGATCATATATTATTTGGGCCAGTATACAAATGTGCATTTATTGTTTTAATTCAGTAACATTTCATATCAGAGTATGATAGTTGAAGAAAAAGAGAACATTTCAGTAAACTGAAATTGAAATACTAGTTCCTAAAAATGTATGCTGATAATTCAGAAATATAATATCTGTTTAAAATGAGTCACTTTTGTAAAATGCTTTGCTGAAGTTGTCAAGAATATGACATATTATTAGACATTTGTAGACTTTTAGCCCTTTCATTCCCACTCCCCAACCCCCACCACCAAATTTCAACACTGAAAGTACACAGTAAATTTTGCTACAAAATATTAGTAAAGAAATGTCAGAAAGAAGAACTTACCATGGTGGATTTTTGGCTTTAAAAGAAATAACTTTTCTATTTTTGGTTGTGTTTTACATAGCTTCTGTATAGACTTTGTGTCTGAGTATATATTTTCACATCGTATTTGCATTTTGTGTCCTCATTCTCTCCAGGTGTTAGTTGATGCCCCGTGTTCAAATGATCGAAGTTGGTTGTTCTCTTCTGATTCTCAGAAAGCAGCCTGTAGGATTAGCCAAAGGTGGAAGTTGCCTGTTCTACAGATAGAACTCGTAAGGTAAGGACTATTAATACAAACATTTATTTTGGTTTCTAGTATAATTTAAAAAGGCATGATAAAACATGACACAGGGAAGCCCCCAAGTGGAGGGTTTCCTGTGTTTGTTTCAGTAATTATTCCTCTAAAGTCTGCATCCAGAAAATTCTCAATCTCTTCCCTTTCAGCTCTCATGCTGTAACGTTACTTCTTCCCCTGCCCTGTCAGTAAAATACAGTATTACTGTGGATTGCCTTGTAAAAGACACGAATGATTTTACTGTGGTTTAAAATTGTTTTCTTACTGGGATCATCTCAAGCCTAGGGTTCATCACCCTGTTCTTTCACTAGAATTTGAACCAGAACGTAGCTTTGGATCAGAATGCATTTTTTTTTTTTTTTGCAATGAACACATTGTCATGGATGAATCAGCCTCCTAGGAAGTTATATTAAATTGTTAGTACCTATCTCCCCTCTAAGAATTTTCCAGAAGGGCATGACCACCTAAAGATTCTAGGTTTCCTTCATAACAGAAACCTTTTGGGTCTGCCCTGGTTCCAAAATAGATTTCTACTTATACTCTACTCCCAAGTAATCCCTGCTGTTTAAAGATGAATACAAATTCTCTGGAATATTTAAAATATAGTTAAATGATGCGTTATCACTCATTACTTCTTACATATGGAAGGAGAATGAGTAACAGTTTCTGTGTACTGCCAACAGTGTGCAGTACTTCCTACTTCTGACTGATACACAGCTAAAAATACCTGCCATTACCTAAGCATTACAACCAGTACTAATACGTGGTTGTCGTCTTATATCAGGCGATGTGTCAACTCATTATGGTGACTTTTGGTAGTGTCTACCAGAGGATTCTTCTAAATAGTTCATGTTAGCAGACTGTATGCCTCCAATGTCAGCCTTTGAAATGCTATCATCCTAAGATATTTTGAAGATTCTCATTAATTTTCCCTTCTATCTCTTGGGTTGTTGCATAGCTTCTGCCCTACACCTTCTTCTTACCTAAACTTACTCTCTTTTTTTTCTTTTTTACAATTTTTAAAAAGATTTTATTTATTTATCTTTAGAGGGGAAGGGTTAGGGAGAGAAATATCAATGTTTGGTTGCCTCTCATGTGTCCCCTGCTGGGAACTGGCCTGCAACCCAGGCATGTGCCTGACTGGGAATCAAACCGTGATCCTCTGGTTCGCAGGCCCACGCTCAATCCACTGTGCTACACCATCCAGGGCAACTTTCTTTCTTTTTTTAAAAAAATTTTTAATTGTTGTTCAAGTACAGTTTTTTGTCTTTACTCCCAGCCCACCCACCCAGTCCTCCCCCCTCCCTCCCATTTCCACCCCCCCTAGTTTTTGTCCATGTGTCTTTCATACTTGTTCCTACCTAAACTTTCTTGATCTGCCTTCTTAGTTAATTATTCCTGCTACTCTGGGCCTTGAGATTGTTGGACTTTACATCTCACAACAGACACTGAATCTTATGAATGATGGCTTATTAGCATTATGACCTCAATTTTTTTACAGTTTTGAGTAGGCAGTTAGGCTTCCTGAGAATATTCTTTTTCTTCTCTCTTTCATAAATAATTCTTTCTTCACTACTTTTTCTTCCTGTTCATTACTAAACTTTCTGTCTCTACTGCTGTCCTCCCACTTTGTATCAACTCATTGTAATATAGTCAGATAATACAAGTGAAGTAAAAGGCCCCCTTGGCCAAAGAAAGAATCAAATAACAGCTTTCTTCACAGGGTTAACTATTGGACTTAAGTTTGGTGTATAGTCTTTTAATTTTTTCTGTAGCTTTTCTTATATATACCTAGGGAAAAACATTAAAAAGTAACTGCTGTCATTGTATATATATAGTTCTGAAACTTGGTCTTTTTTTGTACTCACTATTTCTTAAAGTCTTTTCCTTGTATATCTCTTCAACTGTGAAATATTCAATAAGCTCAATTTATCATACTCTATTATCTACTTTGTATACTTATGTTATTTTTTCACTTTTTCAAACTATCCTTTAAATTGTCTTATTGGATACACATACTAACATTTTCCTTGATTAAATATCAAGAAGTGAAGTAAATATCAAGAAGGATCAGACATTTTGGCAAATACATTGAATCGTTTTCTAAAAAGGCTGTACCAATCTTTACTTCCTGTTGCACTTGACTGTTGACTGCTTGTTTCCTTTTAAAAATAGTGTCTTCCCTTGATTTTTGTGATCATAATGCTGTTTTTTTCCTACTTATTTTCTTATTTTGCAGATAATTAGTTCATTCCATAAATTTTGGGTTTCTTTAGGCTACTGATGATCTCTCTCTTTTCTATTTATCTGATTACTTCAACTGATATAAAGTGCTGTCTCCCAAATATGGGTCTAACCTCAGATTTTTCTCTTTTGTCTCAGACCTATATATTCAATTACTTATCAGAGATCTCCATTTGGAAGCCCCTCAGACACATAAAACTCAGTTATAACTGTTGTCAAGCGAGAACTCATAATTTCTAATGCTCTCCTGTACCTGCCATCAACAAAACAAAAATCAAATAGAAACCCCACCAACCTGCCTCTTCTATCTTCTGTATCTCAGTAATTGCCGTGCATACCATTATGTATTTGTCTAAGTTAGAAGTTCATTTCCATTTCCCCTTTCTCATACAGTCTGTCACTAAGACATTTCAGTTGTACCTGTTACATATTTCCCAAGCCCATCCAGTTCTCTTAATCCTTAATAACTTAATCTAAACCACCAGCATCTGTCACCTAAATCATTGCGACTGGCTCCTAACTGCCCTGAGCATCTCCAGGTGTCAGCTGTACTTCACTTCCCTAAGTAAAGCCACATCTGATCTGAAATGTAAATCTGATCTTGTTATTTTCCTTTTGAAATCCTGCAGTGGTTCCAGGAGATCAAATTCCTTAGTATGATATTTAAGTCTTTTGGGGATATGATTCCCTCTTATTTCACTAGCCTCATCATCTTGGTGTTCTTCTTGCATTATTGTGTTCCAACTGAGCAACTCCTCAAGCTCACTTTAACAGTGAGTGTCTCAGTTCTGAGGCCAGTGCGTTTCCTATTCCTTTTGCTTTAACAAATGTATTGTTAGTTCCTCTGCTTGACATTTGACCAGTGCTTGTCTCTCACCTCAACCTGACTATAAGCCCCATGGGAGCAGGAGTGGTCTAATGATTTTTATTCCTATTGTATATTTTGTTGTCAAATGTAGAAGGGGGTCAGTACATAATTGTTTAAAAATACTAAATTACAAGGGTTGTGTATTTAGAATTTACATCTATAATTAAATTTATAGCAACGTTAATCTGACAAAAGTAATGATATCATCATTATTGTGCTGCATCATAATTAGGTATAAATGTAAAGCAGTTCACATAATTTATTTTCATTACTATTGCTTTGCTTTTACATAACCAAAGCATGGTTTTACTTTTAGTTTTTTCCTCATTTAATGCTTCCCTTAGCATCATATAGCATTCCAATCATCATCACGAAGATCATTCATTTATGTAAAAGCTCACATAGCTACCCTCTCATGCCCTAACAACCAGGGCTCCTGCTCTCTTCCATTATCTGGCTCCCCGAAAGGAATGGCTTTAGCACCACGTCACTTAGTAGCATATTGACTGGGCACAAAATGAACATCATAATCACGAGTGTAGGTTTTTATGTAATCATATGTGATTAGGAAAGACCATCATACCAGCCATCTCCCATTGTTTTCCTTGAGCAGCTAAACTGTATTTCCTGCCTGTGATGCCTGGTCTTTGTGAGAAGTTTTGGAGCCACTTGAAGCATAGGAAGCTCTGAGTCTCCTGGCTGTGTGATTATAATGATAAAGGGGAAAAAGCAGATACCAAACTGTAGGCACAGGAAATGGTTCTAATTCTCTGACATTTACAAGCCTAGGGTGTTTAAAAGCTAAAGGAAAAATGATAATTCCAGCCATAATTTCTTTTTTTATCTCCTGACTCCAAAAATTGAAGAAAGTCTAAAGAATTTTTCTGGTCAGGAATGGCTCTATCACTGTATCCCATAAAAAAAAGTTTCTCTTCCTTTAATCTTCCTCACCTAGTTATCACATTACTTTTCTTTAACAAAAGGCAGTCTTTTTTTCCCCCACAATAAGAAATAAAAGGTTTTAAGTGCAAACGTATACAAGAGAGTAAATATATTAATGATGTATATGTGTTTTAGTCAAAAGTAGAAAGGATTGGTAGTGGATCCTCATTTGCATTTGCAAAGAACAGTTAGAAAGCAAGCCAACAAATATTGCCTAGCCTGGTATTGTAGACAAAAGGTGGCCCTCAGAAGTGATCCTCAGGAGTGGAAGAATATTTGAGAGGCAAGTAAGGATTAAAACTCTTTGTGCTCTTTTGGCAAAGACAAGACTAGTATCCACTTTTGTCTTCTGACAGTTACTGTGCTCAAATATACTTTATGTTCTCCATGGCTATATACTCATTTACCTTATCATAAATCATTCATATTGACATTAAGTAGGCAGCCTGTATATTATTCAGAATTTTAACATTTGAAAACAGTATATTCTATAACTAAGTACTCTACAACCAAATATTAATCTTGTACATATTTTTGTGAATGTGATACTTAAATGAAAATAGACACTATCAGAAGTTTCTTGATGTTAAATAAAAAAATTATATATGTATAGAATAGATAATATATATATAATCATGAAAATAGTAATCTAAAGGGGTATTTTAGCATGAAAAGCTAACCGGAAAGCAGTGATGACAGGGGAGTGATCTCAAAGCAGATGAGTTCATTGCACGCTTACTAAGGGCTCTGATTTATCCAAACAGAAGTGGAAAAATTAGAATTTTCTATTAAATGTACAAAATATGAAGAAAACAGTTACAACTCTCTTACACATATGTCTCTTTAACCATTTTTCAGAAGATGAGAGTGTGGGAAGTGATATAAGGAGTAATTGAACATAAGCCAATTCTAATTATAGAGTGCCAGTTGAAAGTATACCTTTATCATAATTTCTCAAAATAATTTCAGAGAGCAGTCTGTTACATGCTATGGATGTACAGAGTACATAATCAGATTTTCTTGCTTCATTTTTTATTTAAGAAAAACAATGGGAAAATATGCTAAAAATGGTGTGTGTGTGTGTGTGTATAACCTTTTTAGAAATTGACTATGATGTTTGCACAAGAGAAATGTACATGATTTTTAGGTGGGAAAGCAGGAATTGAAGAGTATGATTTATAACAAAAATATAGGTATCATATTGCAGTAATGTATCATGTCATTCATTTCCTCAGAGGAAATCAATCACATTTAAAATACTGACCCCTTCTGGTTTTCTTTTCTTACCAGTTGACAGGTAAAATCCAATTTGTGAACTCATTGAAAAAGGAAGCTTAGATTATTTTGTAACATTTTGAAAATTTGTATGAATCATCCAGATAACAATCTTTTAAAAGTGGTACTTTGACAGTAAAAACTGTATTTTAAAAGAAACAATGAACATTAAAAAACATTAAAAAAATTCACCAACAGTGCTTCTGTTATGCTCTTGAGCTAAGATAAGTGATACCTAGTGGCTGTGGAGCATGGGGCCTTCATCGTTCATCAACATCATGCCAAAAATATTGATGTGTTTATACTGGAAAAATAATCTTTGGACATATAGTTCTATTAGAATGGACTATTTCCACCATTATTTCAGCAATGTATATATTTTCTTTTTAATGTTCCTCTAATTCAGTTAACTTTGCAAACTATCATCGTATACTTAGTCTTATGTTTGAAATCCAGGAGGAAAGGCAAACCTCTGTTACTACTACTACTACTACTACTACTACTACTACTACTACTACTACTACTCTACTCCTAATATAGCTACTACTAATTCTCTTCCTCCTCCTTTTTTTTTCTTTTCTTTTCTTTTTCTTTTTTTTTTTAAGATTTTATTTATTTTTCTTTAGAGGGGAAGAGAAGGAGAGAAGGAGAGAAATATTAATATGTGGTTGCCTCTCGTGGGTCCCCTGCTGGGAACTGGCCTGCAGCCCAGGCATGTGCCCTGACTGGGAATCGAACCGCAATCATTTGGTTTGCAGGCCCGCACTCAATCCACTGAGCTACGCCAGCCAGGGCCTCCTTTTTTTTTTTCTTTAAGTTTGCAGAAAGAGTCAGAAATTCTGAAAATAAAAATCTGTAATTTCAACTGTACTTGAACAACAGTAAAAAACGTAAAAAAAAATAAAGTCTGTAATTTGGGCAAAGTATGTATTGCTTTTTAATAAGAGTCTATGGATCAACTATTCCACATTAAATGAAATTGTGAAAAATTGAGCAGACATACATAGCTATAATTTGTAGCTATTCTATTTTCTATCATAAAATAGTCTCAAATGTAGATTGATGGTATGAAATACAATCTTGAAAATAAAATGTTATTAGCATTCGTTAACTTATCCAATATTCATTAAGCATGTACTTTGTATTAGGAATTTTGCTAGGCATTGCAGATACTAAAATATGTAGGAAATGTTTCTTATCCTTAGGGTCCTCAGGGCAATAATCATAAAGTGTGATAAGAATGTTACAGTAGAAAGAATAGTTAGGGTGCAGAGGGAGCAAGAGCAGGGGCCATTTCACTTTGCTGAGGATAAGCATATGGTGTGAGCATAAGAAGTCTCTTTTACCAAACAAGCAACAGATAAGTATTTAAACTGAAAATATTTTTCTAATATATTTTAATCATTAAAGTAATGTAGTCTCATAAAGCATTTGGAATATGCAAAGAAATATAAAGAATAAAATAAGCTATCTATTGAAAGAAAGTGTTTTACTGAGTTGTTTTCTTTAACTGCATATGGTATATACAGTAATAGAAATCATAATTATATACAATTTGATATCTTAATTTATTAGGAACATTTAATTATATAGTCTTTGAAATCATACTTAGGAAATGGTCATATCATCATATTAAATAACTTCATTCACTTATTCAGATAGTTAGGACTGTCAAAGACTGTTCTTTCCAATAATAGAATCTCACTAATGCAAGAAATACTTACAAAAACATATCTTAATGGAGATTGGAACATCAGCTTTTTTAATGATCTGGGCAAGAGCCTGATAACTCTTTAGAGAAAGAATTAGCAGCTAGCCTGTTGTCCATTCCATTTCTCTTTCAATTTCCCAGGAGACACTCTCGAGGAAAGATGGTCAGGTAACCCAGTTAAACATTTTGATAACTGACCTCTTTGGTAA